>JAQZBX010011855.1:0-19627 GCA_029593785.1 Cabassous unicinctus
TATATATGTTCCTGGAAAAATTAAATAAACAAAGAAAACCCACATAAGACTGTAGAAAACAGTGAAACCTAAAATAAACTATGTACTATAGTTAATAGTAAAATTATAAAAATGTTCTTTCATCAATTGTAACAAATGTACCACACTAATGCAAGTGTTAATAATAGGGTAGTATATGGGAACTATGTATTTTATGCATGAATTTTCAGTAAACCTACATCTTCTCTAAAAAAGTCTCATTATCAGTATTCATGGTCAGGTTGAGTTAGGTAGAGACATTATAATGATATTAGAGATTATGTTGTAATAGGGGAATTAGGTGGGAATCTCGAAGTTATATGTGATATAAGGGCTATTGAAAAGGATATACAACAGTTATAATAAATTTTTACTATAGCATTTATTTTCATGTTTTTAGGAACTTGTAATCAAAAGAACTAGGTAAAAACTAAACCATCTCATTCTAGCTGTGTGACTGACTATATCACCTCCTTTTTCTGAGCATATTTGTTCCTTAAGGGTAAAACCTATTGTCTAGAGCATGAAATGCAATATTTTTTTTTTAAGTACTAATATAACACCTGGTACATAATAGGACCTTAGCATATGAACTGAGTAGAATAAATGATATGAAAATTTCAATGAAAGAAAGAATCTACAGAATAGAGGTTTTGTAATGAACACTGATAAAGTGCCAGGCTCCCTTATTTCATGACTATGTTTGCTGACACTAGTTAAGAACCTCACAGTTAATTTAAAAGAGCACAGCCTTCAAATGGTGCTGACTGAGTGATTTAGGTTCGAGTCATTCACTAGCTATGTGGAGCTTTGGTACATTACTTCGTTTCACTATGCTTCATTTTCCTTACCTGTAAAATAAAAATAATAAAAGTATCTATATACAGATTCATGTTGTAAGGATTAAATAATATAAAGCATGTAAGGAACTTAACACTATCTTTGGGTCATGGTGTTCATTGAATAAACTTTAGTAGGTGATCCCATGTGTGACCTAGGGCAATGGTCTTCAAATTGGGGTGTACTTATCTCTTGGGGTACAGAAAGACTTTTGAAGCCTGCATGGAAACAGTTTCAAGTGAAGTGACCAGACATCTTCATTTGCCCAGCACAGTCCTCAATTATGCCTGTTAATACAGGCCTATTTTTAATATTTTTAACTTTTACTTTCAACGTGTCCTGGTTTGGCCAATAAATAGTATTGTCATCCTAGTTTTAAAATTATCCATTTATAGAATCCCAGCTTTCCTCTAAACTCCTTCCTGAAGTAATTTTTCTAAAAATGCTCCTATGGTCAAAGCCATGCCTGTTGTTCTTTTCTATATTCCCTTACACTCATCATTCTTCTCCCACTTTATAAAGAAAAAGATAACTTTCACTCATCCAAATATTTGCCATGATGCATTAATTGCTCCAGGTTGAAAAACCATCTGATATTTCAAACATTAAAGATAGTTAATTTCTTTTAATCAACACACCAATAAGTCTTGGTAAGGCTTTGGTCTTTACTAACTCCATATATATTTCTGTTAAAGAAAAGAGCTGCATTTAAAATGAAATCTTTTGGCCTCTGTTGAGATGTTTTGAATTAAGATGTAGTTTAGAGTATGGCTGTGGGAGTGATAGAATTTTTCACTTAATTATCTTATGTTTTTTAGCCTCCAATTATCAGAGAAAGCATCACTCTGGGAGAAACCTGAGAAAGCAAAGGGGATATTGATAAGGGTTTAACCCAAACATCTAATTCATATCAAACTCCTAGATCTATTTTTCTTAGAGTTGGAATTCAGAAGTGATAGTATTTTCATGGGGCTGTGTATTAAAATGTGCATTTTAATTTGAAAATGAAGTCATAATGTATCTGATTGAAAATAAGTCTCATTGGTTTGATAATGATGACTACCTTTGCCAGTTGCAAACTTTTTATAATTTTAATGAGCTAAATCTTCAGTTCCACACTGGAAATTTTTATATTTAAAATACATGATAAGATAAATAATTTCTTTAAAAATTAATGTATTGAAAAATGTGTATTAAAATTAACAACATTTGGTATTCTCAACCTTTTCTAAACACAGCATGTTAGTAAGGTAACTCTAGTATGAGTTAGAAATATAATTAATAGTTATTTGGTAAATCTTGGTAAAGCCTTTTTATATTTTCCAGACATTGGGTAAGTGAATGATTCACAATAACCGGGTAAGAAATCCTTTTGGTGAGTCAGCTAGTTTGTACTTCGCTTTAAAAAAAACCAAACAAAAAATGAATTGGGTTGTCCTCTCAAACATAAGAAGTCACATCGAAATAAACACACAGCTTAGGTCAAAATATGAGGGAAAGCTTCACACACCAATAAAATTATATTAATAAACTTTTAATTGTGCCCTAACATAACCTCCCAATCTGAATAAACAATTGTTACCAAAAATAGCATATAATATATTAGGGAGAAATAAAACTATAAATTCCGAAAGAGATTCATTGCTCACCTGAGAGTTTCATAGCAGCAATTTATTGTGTGTTATGAAATATTTTCTAAACAAACAGAATGATATACATTGCTTATCCCCACAGAAAAATTAATGAATTAGTTTACAAATTCACTTACATTTAATAGAGCTTTTGTTTTGATTGGGTTATAGAGGGTAATAAGGTTCATACAAATTTGAAATTATAGAACTCATAAATTTCCACAAACAGAAAAATACTTGGGCAGTAGCTCAAGGAAGAAAAAAGAGAACTTTAATATAATTACCTTGATTTCTAGGTGTGATGGTTAGGCTAATGTGTCAACTCGGCCAGGTAATGGTGCCCAGTTGTTTAGTCAAGAAAGCAATGGGCAAATTGTAATATGAGGCATTTCATCGTTCCATCTACAATCAACTGAGGAGATTGCCATCAGAAATGAGTGACATCTCATCCAATCAGCTGTAGGCCTTAAAAGAAGAAGTGATTTCAGCGTTCGGTGAAAGAATCCCCATCTCTACTTCAGATAGCCAGCATCTTCTGGGAACTCATCAAGGACCTTCATTGGAGCCCCTGGCTTGCAGCCTGCCCTATGGAATTTGGACTTGTGCATCCCCATGGTCGTGTGAGACAATTTTATAAAACTTCCTACTATTTACAGATATCTCCTGTGGGTTCTGTTTCTAGAGAACCTTGACTAATACACTAGGTTTCAAGATAAGAAGCACAGGAATGTGATTAATATCAGAAAAAAAAACACACACACACAAAAAACAACTAAGAACTTCAGGACTTCTAAAACTTTAGAGAATTTAAAAAGTCTATTTAGTACATAAATGTAGAAAATAATTAAGACAGTATTCCTTATCCTGGTGAATCCTTGGACAAATTATGCTGGTTTAATAGTTTTGATTTAAAACAATATATGCGGGAGCAGATGCAGCCCAAGTGGTTGAGCACTGGCTTCCCATGTACAAGGTCCCAGGTTCTGTCCCTGGTACTGCTTAAAAACAAACAAACAAACAAACAAATGAAAAAATCAACTCTCTGGGGAGCAGATGTAGATCAGTGGTTGAGTGCCTGTTTCCCATCTATGAGGTTCTGGGTCATTCCCTAGTACTTCCTAAAAAAAAACAAAAAACAAAAAGCAAACCAATATATGACATCTCCCCTGTTTTACTAGTGTGAAGATAATATTAATATAATGTGTGAGTTTATGCTAGACTTGTCTTAATTTTCTCATAAAAAGGCTAATTTTTCTGAAATGTCTAATTTCCTGAACTGGTTTTGTGAGTCAACTGATTTGTCATCACTTCCACAAAATGTTTAGGAAAAATCTAAATGCATAACTAAACTAAATTATAGCAACAGTATTTTCTAAAATGGTTTACTATTTAAACTTCTTTTCATGCTATAAATCAATAAGATTACTTATTCCAAATATGCCATCTGGATAGAAATTTTATAGAATAAAGAGTGGCTATTAGTTAATAGGTAGAAAAAGATATAAAATACTTTGCATTAGTGTATATGTTTATTATTAATGTTAACAAATGTAAAAGGGATATATATTTCCATACCATGATTCAGTCAGGTATTGCCACAATAATACTTAACCATCTAGAAACAAAAGGGATTAAAGGAATAAATATTTATTTTCATGCTCAAATATCTTCAGATAGGCTTCATATTAGTTGGACTAGCCTGGACTTCCAGCTCTGGGATTCCGGCTCCATGACACAAGCATGTTTGTTCTGGGGAATAGACTGAAGGGCACCAGCTACCTCAAGCATATTTGTCTGATGGGAGATCTCTGGAGTGCAAAAGAGCATACCCAATTGTGAAAGAACATTTCAAGACTCTGCTTACCTCATGTACAATAACTTCTCAGTGGTCAAAGCCAGGCGAGTGGTCAACCCCAAGTCAAAGGATGAAGAAATGTACTCTGCCCACCACAAGGCCATGACAATTGTGTGAAAGTAAAACACTACAGCAGTGGAATGAAGAATTGGAACCAATAGTTCATGTCAAACTCATGAAGACATGTAAAATGGCATGTAGTTGTTTATGGAACTCTGCCACTCTGCTAATGTGCTTGTGTATGACAGACAACTCTATTAGTCCCAGTACTTTTTGACCTGTTACACAAGCTAGTAAGTTCAGTTAAGAGCTGAAATTAATATTTGTGGTTGAGACTCTTAAATACAATATCACAAAGAAATATAAATATGTATGGAGGCTAATGGGCTGGTCTTTCATTTATTAAGAAAAAAAGAATGTAAGTAAAATTTGTGGTCACAAAACATGATAGATTAAGAAAATTGAGATTCTACAGTAAAATTGAGAACATCTAAAGTCAAGTAAACCATATTTGCCTTGGCTTATAATATCTACAATAGGATGTTTAAAAATCAGCAATAAAATTTATTTAATTTTGACAGTTGCCTCAGTGATGATGAATTTATTTTTAATCTACTCTGGCTCTCCCCCACAACTGGCATCATTGCTGTCTTCACTTATCCTTCAGGCTTCCCTCTGTCGCCAGCCCCTGGGTGACTCTCATCCCCTATTGTTTGCTTAGCTCTGACTATACCTCCCCACATGGTGCCCTCATTTAATTCATTGATTTAAATGCTTTGGAAAAACCTCTGTGTGTTCTGCTGGGATTTTTACTGATATATATTTATCTTTTGCTTTGTTTTGTTTTAATGTTGCCAAATAGTCATGTTTAAACTTTTACTCCATCATTGTTAGGTATTTAGAGTGGAGGGAGAACCTCAAAATGTAATCTTATAATGCCATCTTGTAAATTTTAAAAAGATTGTTCTGGAACATATACATCTATTTAGCCAAAAGTTTCTCAAGGATTTGTTTTTCATTTTGTCATTCAAGAGACAGAAAGATGTTTCTGAGTTTGGGATAGAAATAAACTCATTAATGATCCACTTATCTCTTTCCAGAGGATAGAAACAAACAAAAAACACAACAATGTCCTGGCAACTTAATATCCTTTAATGAATTTTTTATTTCCCTTCTTCCTTTCTTTGACTCCCAACACAGCCCTTTACTCTGGCATGATACTTAATCTCTGCTGAGAGTTCAGAATGAACCAGCAACCACCCCCCATTCCTCAGCAGCCCCAGCTGTGGAAATACATTCCACATTCTGGGAGTGGCTGTTTGGGGCCAAGGTGGGTAGAGGAAACCTTGTCTTTCAAAAGTTGAGGTTGGAGGTTGAGGTCAGCCTGGGGGATCTCTGAGGGAACAGCATAGATGCTAGCTTCAGTTTTTGCCCTCTGGGCAGCAGCAACTTATGGCCTTGTACTAGCATCCACTGGGATGTAAAGAGCCAGTGCACCCTCTTTAGCTAGTTTACTTTCTTTTGTGCATGAGAGTTTCTTGGTGTGGATGAATCCCAAAGGGCCCAGTGTAGACACTAGCCTCAGTTTTTGCCCTCTTGGCAGCAGTGACTTTTGATCTCACAATAGCATCCAGTAGGATATTATTACTAGTGCACATTTTTAGGGGATTGAGTTGATTTTCTTTTTTTCTCTTTATTGTGTTTTTGGTCTGGTAGTTTCCTCAGGTGCAGGAGCAGATGCTGGCCTCAGTTTAGGTTTCAACAACAGCGTCTTCTGGTTTCTCCCAGGCATCTACTGAGAGAGAGAGTCAGGGCACCTTTTTTATTTTATTTTATTTTTTAAATTCTTTAGGTCTTTTGTCTGTTGTTACTATTCTCTCCCTGCCTACCCTCTTTCTCTCCTGGCAGGCTAAGGAAAGGGAGAACGAAATTTCTAGAGTGATCAGAAAAAAGTATTCAGAATGTCTAATTCTCAAAAAAAATTGAAAAACAAAAACAAAAAAACAATAAATAAATAAATAAATAAATAAAGATTGAAAAACATACAAGGTGACAAGAACAAATGACCCAACCACAAGAACAAAGAATTCAACAGAAACTATCCTGGAGGAAGATAGTAAATGGAATTACTAATCAAAAATCTAAGATCAACTCCTTTAAATAGGATTAATTACCTAAAGGAAACAATAGACAAACAACTAAAGGGAATCAGGAAAACAACATATGCACAGAATGAGAATTTCAGTAATGAGACAGAAGTAATAAAGAGGAAACAAATGGAAATTCTAGTTCTAAAATTACAATAACTGAAATGAAAAATTCAATACAGTAGTTCAATGGCAAATTAGAGCAGATAGAAGAAAGGATCAGCAAATGAGAAGATAAGACAATTGAAATTGCCCAGTCTGAGTAGCAAAAAGGCAAAAGAATGAAAACAAAATGAACAGAGACTGAGGAATCAGTGGGAAAATATCAATTGTACCAATATACACATCACAGAAGTCCCAGAAGGAAAAGAGAGAGCAAAATGAGGCAGAAAAAAATAGTTGCAGAAATAAAGGTGGGAAATTTCTCAAATCTGATGAAAGATACTTATATACAAATACAAGAATCTCAAGAAACTCCAAGGAGGTTAAACTCAAAGAGATCCACACTGAAACACACTTTAGTGAAATTGGCAAAATTCAAAAAAAAAGAGAAAATACTGAAAACAGTTATAGAGAAGTGACACAAATACATACAAGATATCTTTAATAATATTAACATCTAATATATCATTATAAACCATGGCGTTTAAAGGCAGTGAGATAGCATATTTATGCAAAGTACTGAAAGAAAAAAAAAAAACTGTTAACCAAGAATAATATATCTGACAATATTTTCCTTCAAAATTAAGGAGGAAATTAAGACATTTCTGGTAAACAAAAGCTGCAGGAGTTCATTACTAGTATACCTGCCTAAAAAAAATGTTAAAGAGAGTCCTTTATCTTGAAAGGAAAGGATGTTAGATATTAACTTGAAGCTCTATGAGGAAATAAAGACCTCCACTACAGGAAACTATAAAGGTAAATGCCAGTATTATTGCATTTTTCACTTGTAAAGCCATTTCATACTTCTTATTAGTATAATTTTATGGTTTAAAATTCAAATACATGAAAAACATTCATTACCATTTGTTATTGGGATACAATGTATGAAGATGTAATTTGTTACAAGAGGAAGAATAGAAAGATATATGAATATAGAATGTGTAGGGTATAGAAGTAAAGTTGATATCAATACAAACTAAATTTTAATAGATTTAGGATGTTATCTTAGTATCCTGGCTGCTAAAACAAATGCCATACAATTGGTTGTCTTAAACTAGGGGAATTTCTTGGCTCACAGTTTTGAGGCTAAGGGAAGCAAAAAATTGAGCCATTAGTAAGGCTAAGCTTTCTCCCCAAAGACTGTGGCACCCTGGTGCTGACTGCCAAAAATCATGGTCCTTGGCTTTTCTGCTACTTTATAATGCAAATGTCAATGGATTCTCCTTTCTTATCCAAGCTGTTGACTTTTAGCTTCTTCCTACGGCTTTCTCTCTATGACTGAATTTCATTCTGCTTATAAAGGAATCCAGTAATCCAGATTAAAGCCCAACTTGATTCAGTTGGGCCATATTTTAACTGAAGTAACATCTTTGAGAGGTCCTATGCTCAGTGGGTCCACACACAAGAATGCAGACCAAGAACAAGAGCATATCAAAACTGGGGTGCACAATCTAATCCACTACAGATATTCAATTTAATTCCCATGTAATCCACAAAGAAAATATCTAAAACGCATACACAAAGAAAAAGAGAAGTGACTCAAAATAGCATATTACAAAATTTCATCTAGGGGAGTAGATGTAACTCAGTAGTTGAGTGCTGACTTCCCATGTATGAAGTACTGGCATCTGTACCTCTAAAAATAAATAAATATTTTTTTAAAAGTTCATCTAAACAAAAGGGAAGTAATGGAGGAAAAAAGCAACAAAAAGTGTAAGATACAAAAACAATTAGCAAAGTGGATTATTAGTAATTACCTTAAATATAAATTGATTAAACTCTCCAGTATAAAGGCAGAGACTGGCAGGATGGATAAGAAGAATGATCCAACTATATGCTGTTTTTACATAGACTCATCTTAGATTCAAAGACACAAGTAGGTTGAAAATTAAAGGATGGGAAAAATATCCATGAAAACAGATACCAAAAGAGAGCTGGGGTGCTATGCTAATATAAGAAAAAATAGACTTTAAATCAAAAACAGTTACAAGGAAAAAAGTTGCATTATATATTGATAAAAGGGTCAATTCAATAAGAAGATACAACAATTATGAACATATATACACATAACAACAGAGTCCTAAAATATATGAAGCAAACATTGACAGAATTTATGGGAAAAATAGACAGTTCTGCAATAGTAGTTGGACATATCAATACACCACTTCCAAATATCCAGACAGAAGATTACAAAGGAAATAGAGGACTTGAACAACAGTATAAATCAACTAGATCCAATATGGAGCACTTTACCCAACAACAGAACACATATTCTTTTCAAGTGTATATGGATCATTCTCCAGTATAGACCATATGTTAGGTCACAAAACAAGTCTCAATAAATTTGAAAAAGTTAAAATCATTGAAAGCAATTTCTCCAACTATAATGGAAGAAACCTAGAAATCAATAACAGAAAAAAAAAAGGGAAATTTTACAAATATGTGGAAATTACATAGCACACCCTTAAACAACCAATGGATTAAAGAAGAAATTGCAAGAGAAATTAGAAAATACTTGTAGATGAGTGAATGGAATGGAACAAAGGCAAGGCTCAGAGGGAAATTTGTAAGTGTAAAAGTTAACTTAAAAAAAAGTAAGATCTCAAATCAATAACCTAACTTCACCTTTTGAGGGGACAGAGAAAGAAGAGCAAAATAAACCCAGAGACAAATGAAATAGAGAATAGAAAAAGAGTAGAGAGGATCAACAAGATTGAAATTTGATTCTTTGAAAAAATCAATAAAGTTGATAAACATAACTATACTGAGAAAGAAAAGAGACAAAAATACCTAAAATCAGAAATGAGCTTGTTGCTATTGACCTTAAAGAAATACACAGGATTATAAGAGAATATTATAAATAATTGTATGCATACAAATTAGACAATCTAGATGAAAGGGAAAAATTCCTAGAACCACACAAATTACTGAAAATGACTCAAGAAGAAATGGAAACTTACAACAAGTAAAGAGATTGAATTAAAAATCCAAAACCTTCCACCAAAGGAAAATCCAGGAGCAGATAGCTTCAGTGGTGAATAATACCAAACATTCAAGGAATAATTAACAGCATTACTCCTCAAACTTTTACAAGAATTCAAAAGGAGAGAACAATTTCTACAGAGCTAGCGTTACCCCAATACCAAAGCCTGATAAAGACATCACAAGGAAAGAAATTTACAAACCAATTTACCTTATGAATACAGATGAAAAAACCCTTAATAGAATATTACCAGACAAAATATAACAATATTTTAAAAGAGTATACACCATGACCAAATATGATTTAATCCACAAATGCAAGGGTGGTTCAACATTTGAAAATCAATCAATGTATTATACCACATAAACAGAATGAAGGAAAAAAGCCCACATGATTACCTCAATAGATGCAGGAAAGGCATCTGACAAAATATTGCACCCTTGTTAATTAAAAAAACGCTCAAAAAACTAAAATGGATTTTTCTCAACATGATAAAGGCCATTTATGAAAATCTCATTGCTAACATCACACTCAATGGCAAAAGACTTTATACTTCCCCCTTTAGAGCAGAAATAAGACAAGAGAAACAGCTTTCAACATTCGACGTTCCAGAGAGAGGTATTAGGAAATAAAAAGAAATAAAAGTATACAGATTGGAAAGGAAGAAACAAAACTATTGCAATCTGAAGATGGCATGATCTTATATAGAGAAAATCTAAAGGAACCCACAAGAAAATTACTAGATCTAATTTTTTAAAAAAATCAGCAAAGTGGCAAAGATCAGTTGTGTTTCTATATACTAGCAATGAACATTTCAAATAGAAAATTAAGAAAACAATTTCTTTTACAAAAACATCTCAAAGAATAAATTTAAATAAGAAGATATTTTACACTGAAAACTATAAAACACTGTTGAAAGAAATTAAAGAAGACCTAAATAAATGGCAAGACATCCCATGTTCATGGGTTGGAAGACATAATATTTTGAATATGTCAATAATTCCCAAAGCAATCTACAGAACAATGCAATCCCTGTAAAAATTACAGCAATCTTTTTTGCAGAAATGAAAGAGCCAATCTTCAAATTCACAAAGAACTGCAAAGGGCCTTGAATGCAAACAAAATTTTGAAAAATAAGTAAAAAGTTGGGGGACTCACACTTCCTGATTTCAAAATTAACTATGAAGTTACAGTAATCAAAACAGTGTGAAACATGGATGAACCTCAAAGACCTTATTCTAAGTAAAGTAAGCCAGTCACTAAAGGACAAAAATTGCATGATCTCACTGAAATCAACTGAGGATATTGAGCAGACTGATGGAGATAAGAGTCTGAAGGAAAGCTTACCAGGAGATAGAAAGGGAATAGAGATTGGTAAACTGATGCTTAATCTGATCTGGGCAGAATTTATAAAAAGGTTCGTGGTAACAGTTTGGCAATGTGTCGACAGAGGTGATGGTGGTGCAGCAATATGAGTGTAATTAATGGTGCTGAAGTGTGCGTGTGATTGGGAATGAAAGAGGATGGTTTGGGGGATCCATGATGCTAGAAAGAAAGCTAGAAGATAAAACAGTTACCTGTACAATGCAGTGAACACTGATGTGGCCGAAGATTGTGGTTAAGAATACAATTATAAGAATGTTCTTTCAGTACCTATAACAAAGGTGTATCACCAGTACAGGGTGTTGATAGTGGTGGAATATATGGGGGAAAAAACACCTAAGCATACTTCTATGGGATATGAACATATTTGTGTTATCAGGTATGTTTTCTCGATAGATATAGGCCTACAAGGAGCCAAAAAATATTAAACTCCCATTCAGGGGAGTCCTGCTACTTTCTCAAGAAAGATGGCAAAAATTTCTGGAATTTATAAACAGTGCCTAAGAAAAGGAACAGGTCAATATGCTAAGCCTTTGATCTTAATGCTCGTGCTTATGAACCTTATTTCTGTAAAAATGAAACTTAGGCTAATAATAATTAATGCCTAAGAGTTACCTCCTGAAAACCTACTTGTTAATCAAATGTGGCCTCCTTCTAAGCCAAACTCAGCAAATGAACTCACTGCCTTCCCGCTGACATGGGGTATGACTCCCAGGGATGAGCTTCCCTGGTACCAAGGGATTATTATCAAGTGCTAACCAACAATGCATTTGGAAAAAGACCTTCACTGAAAACAGAAACATTAAATAAAAAAGAGTTTTTTATAGCTAAGAGATTTCAAAGTGAATTGGGAGGTCATTCTGGAGGTTATGTTTATGCAGGTCTCAGGCAGATTTCACTAACTGCTACAGTAAACAAAGCCTCAAACCAGAGTGCTCCCAAGGGCTCTAGGGACATCCAGACACAAGAGTCAAGGTACATAGCTTCATGAAATTAATAGCCCCTCAACAGGACCTATTTGGGAATATATGATAATCTATTTTCCCAATATAACTGAGTTATATGCATTTATAATTTTCCTACTCATGATTCTTCTGCCTCTTTTATTTGAACCTATAACTATCACTATACCCATTGAATATATGTTTCAGAGACTTGACTTTTCAGACTGTTCATATGCTGGTTGAGCCCTGCATCCTAGCAGAGTTGCAGCCAATACCTACTGTCCAGCTCTTCAGACTTGCCCAGGACAACTAACAAAATGATGATGATGGACAAGTCCTACCCCCAAAAACAAGGAGTATCTACAATTGCAAGAAAAGTAGCTTCTTCCATCCACCCCATAATATCCAAACCTCATCTCAGTCTGAAGCAGTCAGAGCAGACATCATCCCAAATTCTTCAAGATTGAGGAATGAACAAACATAAAAGGAGAGTGTAACCATGGACTAAGGTATATTTATTTTTATTGTAATTATTATTATGTGATAATGGAAGAGCTTGTAACATTGATATAAAGACAGTGGTTACCAGACATTCAGAGGGGAGCAAGAGGGATGAACAGATGGAACACAGGGAAAATTTAGGGCATTGGAATTGTTCTGCATGATACTGCAATGATGGATACATGGCATTATAAGTTTGTCAAAGTCTATAAAACTGTGCCACATGAAGTGTAAACTATAGACCTTGGTTAGTAGCAATGCTTCAATATTGGCTCATTAATTGTAACAAATGTACCACACCAATTTAAGATGCTAACAGGGAAAATGTGTGTGTGTGTGTGTGTGTGTGTGTGTGTGTGTGTAATATGGAAATCCTCTATACTTTTGATGTACCTTTTCTTTAATCTAAAACTTCTCTAAAAATTAAGTTTACTTTTTAATTACAAAAAAAACCCCAAACAGTGTGATATTGGAATAAAGACAGATAAATAGGACAATGGAATTGGACTGAAGGTCTATGGCCAGTTGATTTTCAACAAGGGTGTCAAATATATGCAATGGGGAAAGAATAGTCTCATCAACAAATGGTATTTGGAAAACTAGATATCCCCCATGCTAAAGAATGAAACTGGACCTCTACCTCATGCCATATACAAAAATTAACTCAAAATGGATCCATGACCTAAATATAAGAGCCAAAACCATAAAATCCTTAAAAGACTAAAAATAAGAGCTAAAACAATCAAAGTCTTACAAGACAACATAGGGGAAAATTGTATAACCTGAGATTCAGCAGTGAATTCTTAGATATGACACCAAAAGCAGGAGCAACAAAAGAAACAATAGTTAAATTTAAGTTCATTAAAACTAAAAATTTTGTGCATCAAAGGGCACTATCAAAAAGTAAAAAGACAACCTACAGAATGAGAGAAAAGAGTTGCAAACCATATATTGGAAAAGGGCTTAATATAGATAGAATATATGAACAGCTTTTACAACATAGCACCAAAAAGAAAAAAAAATAAATTGAAATGTGGGTAAAGGACTTGAATAGACATTTCTCCAAAGAAGATATACAGGTGGTCAATAAACACATTTAAAGATGATCCATATCATTAGCTATTAGGGAAATGTAAATCAAAACTACAATGGGACACCACTTCACACCCACAATGATGGCTACTTTTTAAAAAACAAACAAAATTTGGAGAAGACGTTGAGAAATCGGAACTCTGGTGCATTGTTGGTGGGAATGTAAAATGTTGTAGCCATTATGGAAAGCAATAAGGCAGTTCCTTAAAAGTTAAATATAGAATTACCACATGACCCAGCAATTCTACGCCTAGATTTAATCCCCAAGGAGGTGAAAGCAGAATATCAAACAAATATCTGTATACCAATTTTTTTTAAAAGATTTATTTATTTATTTATTTATCCCCCCCTTGCTGCCTGTGTTTGCTGTGTCCATTTGCTGTGTGTCTTTTCTGTGTCTGCCTATCTCCCCCTTGCTGCGAGGTCTTGCTGCATCAGCCCACCACGCCGTGTGGGCCGGCCTGCCCTCACAAGGAGGCCCCGGGAAGCGAACCCGGGGCCTCCCATATGGTAAATGGGAGCCCTATCGATTGAGCCACATCCGTTTCCCTGTATACCAACTTTCATAGCAACATTATTCACGGCAGTGAAAATGTGGAAACAACCCAATTGTCCATCAAAAAATGTATGGATAAACAAAATATGGTGCATACACACAATGGAATAGTATTCAGTCAGAAAGAATGACGTTCTGAGACATGCTGCAATGTGGATGAACCTTGGAAACATCATGCTGAGTGAGATAAGCAAGACATATAAGGACAAATATTGAATGGTGCCAATATATGAGATATAGAGAAATAGCAATTTTTAGTCAGAAATTAGATTATTAGGGGTGGGGGAAGGGAAAAAGGGGAGTTTTTGCTTGGTGGGTATGGTGTTTTGGAACTGTATGTACCCCTAAATATCATGTTCTTAAAGCTAATCCATTCCTGTGGGTGCAGACCCATTGTAACTGGGACCTTTTGAAGAGGCTACTTCAGTTAAAGTACGAGCCACCTCATTCAGAATGGGTTTTAGTCCTCTTACTGGAGTCCTTTATAAATGGAATGAATACAGAGAAAGAGAGAGAAAGCCATAGAAGCAAGAAGCTTAAAACAATGAATCCAGGAAGAGAAGGGAGAGACAGTAGATGCCAACATGTGCTTTGTCATGTAGCAGAGGCACCAAGGATTGTTGGCAGCTGGTCTTCCAGAAGAAAGCATTGCCTTGATAATGTCTTGATTTGGACATTTTCTGTACCGCAAAACTATAAGCTAATAAATTCCCATTGTTCAAGCCAAACCATTTCACAGTATCTGCTTTAAGCAGCGTATGAAACTAAAGCAATGGGTATAGATTGCTTATAAATAAAAATTAATGAACATAGTGAAAACGGAAAACACCTGAGATTACTTAGGTAATACTGCTATAAGGTGGCAATTTGCACTGGAGAGTCATTCAGATTTGAAAAGAAATTTTCACTTTGGTAAAATAATTACATTCTTTTGTTCATTATTTTAATGGAATTTTAATATTTATTACCTTAGGAGAATGCTGACAAAGTACATTAAACTTATTTCTTCTTGGACACACATATTAAAACAATAAGTTCTTAACATTATTTGTCGCAAGAAAATCAATCTGTTCTGAAAACAGACAAAAAGATAGATTATTCTGCATCTCTTCACAATGAATTTGGGGTTTTCACGAATTTTGAAAGTTTATGAATAAAGAAAAGGATATAATCCCAGCATTGAGTAGGAAGTTTATGATGAAGGATGACATGGATGGATGTCAGCAAGTATCACGAACATTTAGGCAGAGATAAGGAAGAAATTGTGTAGGAGGAATTGCTTCAGCTGTCTTTGGGTGACAGAGATGATGGACCATGTTAAGCATTACCAAACATCTGAATTCTGCCATATCATATACTAAACATGATAAAATGTCTCTTGGGAACTTCAGTTGAAAAATATTTTTCAGTATAATGAAGTGAATCTCCCCCTTCAATTATAAGGATTTAGTCTACCATGAATAATAATAGAAACAATAGCAACAAAAATAACAATTAACAATATCAGCTTCCACTCATTCCCTCTTGTGCCATGCTCTAGCATTCTCGTTGAATGTCACAGCGAAACTGTAAGAAAGATATTATCATCCTTATTTTACATATGTGGAAACAGAGGCTCTTGGAAGTTAAGAAAACTGTCTAAGTTCACATAGGTAGGAAATGATAGATCTAGGATTCAGTCTCAGATCTGGTTACTTCCAAAGCTGAATTTTTAACTCCTCTCTAATGCCATATGTAACTGGTTTATATTTATTACCATTTATTCATGAAACAATTTTTATAGTGCTTCTTATAATTAGTGTTCTAGATTGTCTATCAGCAATGAGAAGAACAGATATAAAACTTGTGAACTCTATTGACTTTAACCCCTACTCACTGTTTATCCTCTTGGAAAATGTTCCAAGGCAATCCATCAAGAAAGTCAAGCTGCACAAAATATAATTTATATACTATAGAATATTGGCTGAATATGCTTACAAAACATTTCTCTTTTATGATAAGCAAATGATCTTTCTTTCATAGATGGTAAAAATAATAAACTTATTTGAAAATAAATCATGTTTTTAAAATATTTTCTGAAGAATACTTAATTTTTTATAAATTCTGATATAAATCTCTGTATCATTAATTAGATGATAAAGTTGAAGTGATATAAACAGGTTAATTTAATGAATTACATTTTCTTTCTTTTATTCTTCCCAGCCCCAAATACATCCACTTTTATACTTTTATTTTGGACCATTTCTGAGACATTTGACTGCACTTTCCTTGATGTAGAGAGACGTGTCTTCCTTTGCCAGGGCTGTGATAACAAAGTACCCCAAGATACGTGGCATTAAACAACAGAAAATCATTGTCTCACAGTTCTGGAGGCTTGAAGTCTGAAATCAAGGTATTGGCAGGGCCATGCTTCCTCTGAACTCTGTAGGATTCTGGTTGTGGCTTGCCAGCAATCGATGGCGTTTTTTGGCTCATGAAATAACTCAATCTTGGCCTTCGTCACATGATAGTGTTCTCTCTGTTTGTGTCAGTTTGGCCTCATATTAACCAATAACACCTTCAAAAATCTTATTTCCAAATACATGGGACCAGGGGTCAGAACTTGAATACATCTTTTTGACAGTACACAATTCAACCCATAATGAGAAGCAAGGTCTTAGTGGCAAGATATTTAGTTTAGAGTAAAGCATTTGCATGGTGAATATGTTTTCATAATTATTTTTGATGTCTTTATTATTGGCCTCAAAAATCATTCTTAGCTGTAGGAACCATTAAAATGCAGAAATAACCAAATGGATTAAATGTACACTTCACTTATTTAACTCACAAAGTCCTATGGACAAAGATTATGAACATTGATTCATACTCAGCTGAAATTTTAAGCCTGATAACAGCTTTTACTAGTAAGAACTAATCTTAAAATAATAAAATATTTGGCTTGTCAGGTTTTCTGCTAATATCTCAGAAAACATATTCCTTTAGGATTGTTTTCTCTGGAAATTGTTTTTAAAAATTATCTTAAATGAGCTATTTCAAGTGAACACATTTATTTTGATTTTGAACCATTTAATGAAATTGCCTCAGAGTTTAAGCAAAATAAAAACCGAAATAAGAAATTTGAACGGCAGTGTAAAAGGCTGCTCTTAAAATATCAGTCCTTAAAGTCACATGGTTAAATTATGTTTTTATTCATCCTTGGGGCCAACGAACTTTGCTAGGTGAAAAGAGGCAGGGAATTTTAAAGATAATACAGCCCATGTTATATTGTATGCTAATCCACAGTCTTAAAGGAACTTAGTTACTTGAACATACCAGCTGCAAAAGTGACATGTTTTAATGACTCTTTTGTCACCAAAAGCTAGGCAATTCATATACATTTTTGATGCTAATAATCCATGAATGTAAACATGGATGTGCAGCAGTTGTTTTCTCCTGACTGCAATTTTGCCTCCCAGAAGACATTTTTGATCCTTATGACTTGGGGAGTGCTACAAGCACCTAGTGGGTAGAGGGCAAGGATACTATTAAACATCTTACAATGCACAGGAAAATACCCCATAGCAAGGAATTATCCAGTTCTGGTTCCAAACATCAATAATGCTACCACTGAGAAACTATGATGTAAAGATATCTCTAATTAATGTGGGATAATACTAAAAGCACAAACAGGCAGATTCAGAGATAGTGTACTTTAGGAGAATTACAGTGCAAGAAGAAATATAGGAATAAGGAGAAATAACAGAGATTGAAAAATAGATAGCATAATCAGACACTTAATTAAAGTGAGCCTATCTATTTGAATAACAGTTATCAAGTTACAAGAAAACCAGAAGAAAGTAAGAAAGCATTAATAATGGATAAGAATTTCAACTTTAAGAGTAAAGAAAATCATCTCAACAAATGGTGCTTGAAAACCTGGATACTGATATGGGCAAAAATGAACATAAATCCTTACTTTACACCATACACAAAATTTAAACTGAAGTAGATGAGAGATCTAAATGTTAAACCTAAAACTATAAAAATTCTGGAGGAAAATCTTTGCAACCTTGTAATAGGCAAAGTTTTCTTAGAATACAGAGCAAAAAAAAAAAAAAGGGAGCGGGAAATTTTTGCTTTTCTAATGATTTTTAAGAAAATAAGGGAAGTGGATGTGGCTCAAGTGATTGGGCTCCCGTCTACCATGTAGGAGGTCCAGGGCTGGATTCCCAGGGCCTCCTGGTGAAAAGCAAGCTGGCCTGCACAGCAAGCTGGCCCAGGCAGGAGTGATGGCCAGCACTGGCCTGTGTTGAGAGCTAACACAGCAAGATGATACAACAAAAAGAGACAGGGAAGAAAGACAATGAGAGACACAGCAAATCAGGGAGCTGAGGTGGCGCAAGAGGTTGAGCAGCCTCTCTCCACTCTGGAAGGTCCCAGGATCGGTTCCCAGTGCTGCCTAAAGAGAAGACAAGGAGACACAGCAGAACACACAGAGAGCAGACTGTGCAAAACAACGGGGGTGGGGAATAAATAAATAAATCTTAAAAAAACAAAAGATAAGCCACAAACTGAGAGAAAATACTCACAAAGTTTTTATCAGACAAAGGCTTGTACCCAGAATATATGACAAAGCCCTAAACTTAATTATAAGAAGACAAACAACCTAATTAAAATACTGGCAAAATATTTGAGCAAAAATGTCATCAAAGTAGATATATAAAGAGTCAAAAAGCACAGAAAGAGATGCTCAACATCATTAGTCATTTGGGAAATGAAATTTGAAATCAAAGTGAATAACTATTAGAGTGACTACACCCATCAGAAAGAATGGTTAAAACTAAAAAGACTGACATTACCAAATATTAGCAAGGATATGGAGCAACTGAAAGTCTCACACTCTGCAGATCGGAATATAAAATGCTACACCCGCTTTGGAAAACAGTTTAGCATTTTCTTAAAAAGTTAAACTCATATCTACTATATAACCCAAGAGAAATGAAAATATATGTCTCTATAAAGACATGTACTTGAACGCTCATAGCAGTTTTATTTGTAAGAGCCCCAAATGGAAAAAATGCAATTCTCTCTCAACAAGTGAATAGATAAACAAAATATATAAGATCTAAATAATTAAAATGAAAAACAACTATTGATATATGGAAATAAAATGGAGTAGCTAAAATGATTATGATGAGTGAAAAGAAGCTGGACAAAAAGTACTGTTTCCACTTACATAAAATTCTAGAAAATGAAAAATACCCATATTGTCTGAAAGCAGATCAGGATGGCGGGAGAGATGGATAGCATGAGGAAGCTTTTGGGGCAATGGAAATGTTTGAAATAATGATTGTGGTGGTGATTTCATGGTATTTATATATACACACAATAAACTGTATACTTTAAATCTGTGTAGGATAATGTATGCAATTTTTATCTCAATAAACTTGTAAAATTAAAAAAAAAATCCATGAAACAATTCTTCACCAATGTGGGAGAAAAGGTGGTGGATAAATTCTTCCCAATTCCAACCCCG
>JAQZBX010011855.1:19727-42177 GCA_029593785.1 Cabassous unicinctus
AAGCCTTTTTTTTTTTTTTTTTCCAGGGTCTGCTTTCTGCTGGGTACCCAGTGGGAAAAAAATGTATCTTTCCTTCGAAGTCTCTCTATGCTGTAAATATGTCTGATGCTGAAAACGGTGAAGGTCTAGTAAAACCTTTCCTTGCAGAACATATATTTGAGTGATTCTTTCAAAGAAGGAAGATCTGTCTTCTGTCGATTTCTGAATAGGTTCAATTGAATTATTCATTTGAAACTTTTCCATCTTTAAGTTATTACTCAATTTATTTTGTGTGAGTAAATGTAGCATGATGTTGAGAAATATATCCAGCACATCTAAGTGAAATTGTTCACTTGAGCTCCTGTGTTTAATGAGAATTTGCAAACTTGCAACCTACTTTAGTGTGAAGTGAAACTAAGATGTGTTTTGTGCTTTTCATTTAAGGATATTACTTTGCACTTTAATTTCCCCAAGGCCAGAACAAATGGGTACTATGTATCTTTCCATCCAAATAATAAAATGTTCCTCAGCAAAGCTTTGGTTTGGTTTGTTATTGAGACATCATTTTAAAGTGGTAAAGAATGTTTGTAATCTATAGTTTGGAACTAAGCCTTAAATTAGGAGAATATTGTCAGGGGTATGCTGGAGTAGATTCATAGCAGTTTCTGAGAGCTGAGGGTCTGCATCTCTTCCAAACCTGGGGTTCAGTGGCATCACACAGTTGGCTTGATATTGGCCAAGGTGGGAAAATTTACTTCATGGAAATCGATAAATGCTACAAAACAAGTCTTCCCTTTTCTGCCCTCCCAGCCAGTTTAACAGCCCATCACTGGGTATAATCAACTAGAAAGCAAATACTCCACTGTGGGTGGCACCCACCCTCAACTTATTTCTTCCAACTGGCTGATCACTGAGCTACCTATATAGAGAGAGTAACCAAATTTAGAAGTGAAAGGGAACGGAGACCTCTTTTAAAAGGTTCTCACATTGCAGGTGAAAAAAAGAAGACCAGAGGGGTTAGATAATTTAGTCAGCGTCACACAATTAGTGGCAGAGCTTGGGCTAGAATAAGCACCTTGACCATTAGCTACTTGGTGGGAAATAGATTTTCTAATCATTCAAATTTGGAAGGTACCGTTGCAGTTGTGTGGACTCACTTGACCTTAGGATGCCAACCAAAGTTTTCAGCATATTTGGGCCCTAAATCTATATTCATGTTATTCATTATGGAAATCCTAAAGCCCATTGCGATTTTTTTTTTGTTTGTTTCATTGGCAATTTTAAGTCTTTTGAGAGTTTAAAGCCTCCAATTAACATTCTGAAAGCACCTACGTAATTATATAGATTCCAGTGAAAATTGCAGTGCTGCTCCCTATATTTTTCTTGAATTTAATTATTTATAAACTTGTGGTTTATTAGAGCTAATGATAAAAGAGAGCCATAAAATAGATCTGACCTTAAACATCTTAATGCATAAACAAGTGATAAAAATGATAGACTGATATAAAGTGTCTAAGACCAGAAAGACACATTTGTACATATATATGAAAATAAAGACAAATATAAACAAAATATCCTCAGAATCTTGGACTCATAGAGTCAAACGAATTTTGAGAAGACCCTTTGTACAACTTTATTAGCAATTTGCAAAATTGATGCTTGTTGAATTGAGTTGAACTTTGGAGGACATTCTAAAATCTACTGTAGCAACTTTGTTAGCACATTCTAGTATTTCTAGGTATTTTGTGGACTATAGGAAGAGCTTGTGAAATGAGATTGTTAAATCTCATAATTTTATCGGAAGATTAGCAGATAGTTGGGGGAAGTCGTCCTGAAGGGAGTAATGTGTCCCTTCTCTTTATCTGTGGACTATGAAATTTCTCATTGCTGCTTGGATGGACTGTGGGAGCTCAGTCCTCTACTCAACAATGGTAAACTTTTGGGATGCAAATGCTTATGAGCATGTTCTGGATTCACAAAGCCCTGTGTGACCCCATGAAAAGTAAAGGTAAGAAAAATTTTAATTAAATACTATCTGGCAAGATAATTGGGTGGAGCAATGAGCAGACAGTAAATAGTTGTTTTATTAATTTTGCAGATCCTTATTATTCACTTTGCTTCCTTGGGTTTATCACTATTTATCCAAAGTGTTCTATGGAATATTGGAATCATCTGTGAGGAACTCTAGCAACATAAATTCAACTAAATATGGAAGTCTCTGTCTATATATATATATAATATTATAGAAAAATATAAAAATATTTTATATTTTTATAAAAATAAAAATGTAGTTTTTTTGTAACAAGTCCCTGAAATGGGCATGTAGAATTCTATATTTAAGTGGTCAGCTGGTTTTTTTTGTGTTTATGGTTGAAATATGTAACTTTAACTTTCCAATATTCATTTGAAAACTTTTGTCTGGACACAAAAATCAGTAAAAACATATATCGTCATTTGACTTGAAGTTTTCATCAAGTGAGCTGATGAGAAAGCAGGTGGTTACAATGAGGCAAGGAGAGCCTTAGATTGCTGCAGGCATGACTCACTGTGAAATATAAGTGAGCAATATATGAAAGCAGCAAAGAATTGAAAGGATGGAATAATTTCATATTTCAACACAAAAGATTGCCTAGGATTTTTTTCCTATTCAAAACGGGAAATGTGACCTTCTCTCCTAGCTCATAAACAAGTCTTTTCAACATTTCTCAGCAAGCATACTCTTTCCTATATTGCCATGGGGAAGCACAGAGAGTTTAGGACTGACAAATACCCTAATAACTCCCAGACTGTTTGAGAACAACCTAGGATCTCAACGTTCTGCTCTTGTTACTGAAGCATTTTTTTTCCAAAAGAAATGGAAAGCATTTAGTTTGTTTTCTTTTAAAGGAATAAAATAGAGGGTGTACTGAGTGAGATATGGGCACAGAGGGAGATTTTCATTCTGCAGGTATGCCTGAGAAGCTTGGAGGCAGATAGCGGCAATATAAGTACCTTTGGTGAATTGAGTTACATCTTTGAATATCAAGCCACAGGATTTTTTGGGGTACTTAAGTCTTTTTATAATGAGTTCAATCAGGAGAGAAATATGCTATCTTAATAACCTTGATAATCTTAATGACCTTTAAAAATTCATTGGCACATCTCTGTTAGTATAAAGAAATCCTTACTCATGTGACACAGCAAAGGACTGTTGGAGTTGGGAGTCAGGTGTGGCTCTACACCACGTGCTGCCTGTGACATCTTGGACGTTTGGTAATTTGTAACTTGTATGTGTCCAAGTTTCTTCATGGATAAAATTAGAATAGCAACAATAGTTGCCTTTTTAGAGTTATTTGTCAAGATTGTGTGAATTAATGGATGAAAGTGCTTAGCATAAGAGCTTGTAAGCACTCAGTGCATGTTAGCCCTTGCTATTAGCTATCCTGTGGGTGTGTGAAGAGGACAGTACTGGGAAGACTTCTGGAGTCTGGTGCTGCCAGAAGCATTGGGAATTAGGCAATTAATCCCTCAGCGTTTCAAGTTAATCATCTGCATCATGAAGTGACTAATTGGTTATAGTTTATATGGCCAATAATAAGGAAGTGTTTAATAAATTGCAGCATAATAACTGACATTTATTGGGCACTGTTTTAAGCACTTCCCATGCATCAACTCATTTAATTCTGACAACAATACAAGATAAGGACTATTTAAAATGTCCATGTTACACTTGAAGAAATTAAGACACAGCAATTAGGTAACTTGACACAGCTAGTAAGTGGGAGACCTGGGGTTAAGTGGGTTAAAAATATAATACCATCCCCCCCCTTTTTTTTTTTTTTTGTAAAAGCAACTATTATATATCTGTATATGTTTCTAGATATACATATACACATAACACATGCACACACATATATAAATGTTTGGAGGGATTTTTCTCCAAAATGGTAAAAGGAAATATCTCGAAAGGCTAGAATTTCAGATGTCCATAATCTTCTTTTTGTTGCTGACTTTATTAATCCTTCTACAGTATAAATGTATTGCTTGAATAATAAAAAATATACAAAAATAAATAAGCAAATTGGACTAGATGAACTTTCAGAACACAATAGTATTCTGTTATTCTATGTACCAAATAAATATAGCAGTAGGGGATTTATTGCCATAGGAGGGTGGACACCCCATCATTTCTAAGAATGTCGGGGGCATTTGTCCAGAGAGTGTCATCCTTGCCCCTGCTGTCGGTGTCAGGGGAGGTGCTGATGTGGAAGGACTGCTACTCTGTTGTGACTCCAGTCCAGCCTTAGGTTGACTCTCTTTGCCTCTGAGTTGGTTACCAAAGCAGCAGAGGAGTGGTAGGAAGAGGTTCTGGGGCAGCAGTTCCATGGTGGGTTCAGAAGAGTCGTTAGTCAGTGGCACACAATTCCTTTCCACATGGGGCACAAAGCATGTTTTTGAAACAAGATTTTAAGGAGGAAAAGAATTCTTAGGTTAGAAGAAAAGGAGATGGATTCAGTTTCCCTAAGATATTTCCTTTTTCTTAAGTAAAATGTGCAGATTAAAAAAAAAAAAAGATGAAGTCCTAGCAGTCAATATTTTAAAGGATGGTAGAGGATGTGTTAAGAGAAACAGGCTTGCTTTAGAGAATCTAGACAATTGAATAACTGATGAAGCATTTGAAAAATGTTTAAGGATTAATAAATAATGACAGAAATGGAATCAATTAAATTCGTTTAAATTTGTACCATGGTAAATTATTTGCATGCATTCTGGAAGACTCTAAGCTCAGACCTCCCTTTTGCTCTCTTTCAATTTCATTGCTGGGAACAGTTGCTGAGTCAAAGTAACCAAGCATGGGAGTCTTACTTCCTTGGGAGAGACAAGACATTCTTATCATAGTATCCTAACACCAATGGAAATTAGAAAGAATAAATTTAATACTATTTAAATGGAGATTTAACGAGTTGACACAGAAAAGTTATCTGAGGTAAAGTGGGCTTGCTCTGTTCATGGTGATGATTGTTTATTTAATAAAGGAACCAAGGCCTTGGCATGGAAATACTAGCACACCAGAGCCTTACCTTTTAGATAATGGCATTGAAGTATCAATTTCTAGTTGTTAGCAATTCTTTGGCAATGCCCAAGGGAAACATGGCTTCTTAAAATTTTGATCAAATATCAGCATATCATTCATTCACTCAATAAATATTTATAGGCACTTACTATATGCCAGGCAAACCAATTTTATCTGATGAGAGATCAATAAAAAATAGGTGAACTTAATATATATCCAAATATGAGGGCACATATTTTTTCTTCTCTCTAATTTTGAGCAACATCACTGTCTGGACTTATATGCCCCAATTGGTATCTGCCCAATTAAATAATAAAGCTAGGACAAATTTTGTTGATTCTTGAATCTGATATAACACGGGAATGTCATAAGCCTCTATTTTTCTAAAGTATCTATTATTGGTTGAATATGATTATTATTTTCTTCTGAAAAACTAAGAAATTCACTGAATAAGTGAATGTCCCAGAAATAGGATGTTATGCATTTGGTTCACAAAGTAAGATTAATGAAACCATGTAGTTGGTGATGACAAGGTCATGCTGAGCATTCATTGGAGATTAGGTTGTTACCATCTGTTTTCCATGTGATGTCTTAATAAACACCACCTCCTACATTGAGGTGTTATTACAGAGAGCCTCCTGGGTATTGTAGATCAGGGCAACAGGGCACAAGTGAGGAATTGTTGCAGACACATATTCCCTGAGTTACCATGTAGAATCTTTGTGGACTATACTCAAACAGTGGTCCTATTTTAAGGTTCTTGCTTTCCTTCTTGCAAAGAATATTTGGTGAAGGGGATCCAGGTATGGAAAGACTAGAATGAAGAGGATGCTTAGTTGAACATAGAGATGGGAATTCAGAAATAACGAAGAGAAGAAGAAATGATAACTACAGTCTTTGACAAAAAAGAATTAAGCAGATAAAATCCTGGTTGTACATTATATTTAAAACATCATAATAAGGAATTCTTATGATTATATTCTAGTTAAAGCTGCCCATGACAAATATATACCTGTATGTATGTGTATATGAGTCTGTATATATATATATACATATATATATAATGAATTCATTCAATACATATCTATAGACATCTACTATATGACAGGAAAACAGTTTTCTCTGATGAGAGATATCAGGAAAAAATAAGTGATTATACATACACATAAACACATAGCCACTGAACAGCATACAAAATGCAATGAATTTGTCAGATTCAGTTTCTTTTTTATAGAAATAATAAAAACATATGTATCTAAAGTCAGTTTTCTGGAACATCTTTTAACTTAGTGAACACAGATAAAAAACATTTTAAATTTAAAAATACCTGTATAGGAAAAAAGATATGTACTTGAATTTAAGCTCATGGGCCTTGTTACTCTCTTGCTCTTCATTTATAGCATATATCTTTATTACAGACAGCATGGCAGGTTTGATTGGCTACAGATTATAAGGGACAAACTCAGGGAGAAGAAAAGAAAAAGGGACTGTTAGAATGAGAACAGTAAGTGAGAGCTAACAGGCTGACAAGAAGAGAGGAGATTATCAAAATAGTCATAATAAATAAATAAATCTTGACCCGTTAGTTCTGAGTTAATTCCTGTGCATACTTTAGTAGTACCAAGACTAGTATTGTTTTTTCAGCATTGTATTATAACTGCTGTTTTTAATGATGAGTTTGAGCCACTCAGAGAAAGTTGTTGCGTAGATTTGTTTAGGAAGGGCAAGAACTGTGTAATCATTCCATAAATATTTCCAACTAAAATTGTGAAAAAAAATTAAAAGCTTGATTCAAAAACTATTTGTGCAATTTGCTTATTCAGAAAATCTTATCTTTGACTATGCATGTAAGTGGGTTTTTACTATGCAATACTCAATTATTAAGAAAAACAACTCAAAAATGGTTCTTTTTTATTCTGTCTTATTCTTCCAAATTAATGAACTTTCTGAACACCACAAATTCAGACCTGGTATCACTAGCACAGATCTTCTCACATTGGATGAAAGTAATATAGATTTCTTCTAGGAGCTTATTTTAAGAAAAGTCTATGTTTTTTAGGTCCTGGATCTAGAGATGCTTCAGTTTTGAGCTGGATTTGAAGATCCTCTGAGTAAACATTGACACTGACCATTTTCTCTTCTAAAAGTCCATCTCAAATGCAGGTGCAAGGCTAGGCAAGTGAGACAGGAAATTTTCTCTATCTTTATGTTTACAGATAGTCAGTAAATCTTGTAAGCCATCTTGTGCTTTTAGGCACTTCTCATTTATGTACCTCCCTGCAAATTTTCTGCTCAATTATATATTTTAGATCCTTTGTTCTAACTTGATACGGTGTTCTTATAATGCTTTAAGTCCATTATTTTAAAGGACAGATGAAAATGATTCATGTTCTAATAAAATGTTAAATCTTTAGGATTTCTGGGCCATGCCATCCACACTTCTTTTCAGGCAAGAAAACAGACCCTAAAGCATAAAATTCACGCCAGGGGTTTGAGAGAATCAGGTCTCCCTCCTGATGAACAGTTGACTATTTATAAGTTATTGTTACACCTGGAGGGAAATGGCCACTGTTTTAGCTTTTATAAACCTTGAAGTGTCTATGTACTTTTTAAAAAAACTCAGTCAAATTCCATTGACTTTCCTCCTTTGATTAGCCCAGGCTAATCGAAGTGGAAAAAAGCAAAGGCAAAACCTACCCATCAACTGCAAAAGAGAAGATCGGAAAGTGTCTTGAGGGTGTGAGATAAGCTAGCAACAGATCCATACCCTGCTATGCCATGTATATGATACAAAAGAAAAAATTAGAAGAACAACTTCAGAATTTAGAATCTTTCCTTTAGCTATTCAATTTGCATTCAAAGTTGATAAGGCAGACTAAATACTGGGATGTTGTTCTGTAAGTGTGTGTTTTCTCTTTTTACATGTAGTGCCCTGTAGGGCTCTAGAACTAAACTAGCTTCCTTTGCTGTTTGTGTTCTGCTTGACTGTTCGCTTGGAAAGATAAGCCACAGATCCTTTAGAGAAATGGGTAGCAATGTTATTGCATTATAAGGTGGTTGCGGAAAGGACGTTGGTAACCTTGGCTGAAATTCTGACTTTTTTTGCTGAAGATGGTGCCGACAATTGAGGTCAAAGAAATTACTTCTAGCCTTCCTAAGATTTCAGCCTGAATTGTTGCAAGAGGATTATTTCACCCTATTCTGCTTAAGTACAATTCACCATACTTGTAGAACAGTAGAATATTAATCCTCTCTGAAAAAAAGATAGAGAGGGACCTAAACTTCTAAAAATTAGTTCTCAAATTCAAAATGACAGGAAAAGTTACTTATTGTTCTGATGAAGTTATTTCAATACACAAAAAATCTTTGTGCTTTCCTGTAGATAATTCAAAGGACCCTGGTTATGGTATTTTATTAAACCATGTTTAGGCGCATAATATCAATTCACCTATAGTATTAGCATCTCTAAAATTTGAGCTAATTTCAATGAAAGGTTGAAAAATTCTGACTTGTTTTTGTGTTCTATGGAATAACAAATTGTAGTTGTATTTCCAATTTTATTGTAGAATTACTAGAAATCATTAGGAGTGTGGAGTATTAACTACCCCAAATATTAATACATTTTGATTATTTTTATTGCAACAATTCATAATGAAATGCATTGGGTTTTCTTTTCAATGCACTTCATGTTTTTTAGTTCTAAAGTTTCAGCAAGATATAATTCAATTGAATAAACAATAGCAATTAGTAAAAAGGGCTATTCATTAGCTATTTCAAATAAATTATTTACTCTCAAAAATAACTGGCCCTAAAATGTTCTCCCTCAAGTCTTATAAACATAAGATGTTTGTAGAACTTTTCTTAAACCAACAATGATGAAACCATGAAAAATAAAATATTTAGATTTATTGTTGTTGCATATTTTAGAGGATATCCTAAGTTCTGAGTCATTTGCTTATTAAAACAATCGTAACTATCAAGTATTTTTATGTGTCTGCCTTATAATAGAAATTTTGTATCTGTGCTTCTGAGCTCACAATATAACATAAATAAGAACATGTTCAAGATCATCATTTATTTTTTCCCAAATGGTGTTATATTGAAAACAATCTTTAAGATATTAAAGGTTATTAAAAAAAAGAATTTTGTGGTCAAAATGTATAAGTGTTGTGTAAAATTGAAACTTGTTCATTAATATAAAGATTCTCAGTTCAATTAACTACAACAGAATGATCATTTATCAAATTGGAACCCTTTTGTCATAAGATATCTCATGAGGTGCCATGACAGTCTTTGAAAGTTGGTTACATTCACAAAAAATATGACGGAGTTAAAATTTGCCACTAAAATGATAGAAGTATTTAAATTATGACATTTTTAGGTAGCTAAGTAAAATAATATAAATCTCCCTCTCTTCTTAATAGAATATTGACATTATACTTTATGTCATAATATGTCTTTTTCAACAATTGCTTATTGATCACCTATATGAACTTAGGTGCCAAATAAATTTTTCTATAAGTTAATAATATATCTTTTGTTGACTCTTTTTGTATTTTTCTTTTTATTTATGTATTTTTTCAATTTGAGAAGTTGTGAGTTAACAAAACAATCATGCATTCCAAACAGGATTCCCATACATCGCCCCAACACCAATACCTCACATTGTTCTGAAATATTTATTACAAATGATGAAAGAATGTTGAACTGTTATTGACTCTTAAAACCCACAAGACCAACAGGACAATTCATGAAGACTTAGAGCATTTAGGGAGAATACCAATCTGATAGAGTCTTAGTGAGAAATGAGGCCACCTATATCAATAAGACTTACCTATTGGGACTAAGAACTAAGAAGATCTGTGTTCACATGACTTTGTCCTGGGAAATCTTTGCTCAGGAAAGATAAGACTGTAATCCAATAAATACCTTCACTGTGTGCTTTAGGAATTCATGTAAATTAATTTTCCTGAGACAATAGTCTGCTCATCTGGGCAAACAGCTTGCTAACAGACAACAATTTACTTATGCAGACTCACTCCAAGACTCTTACCTCATGGCATTCACCAATACCAAACTATATTGTTATAAACTTTGTCTATTCCCCATAAGTTCCTCTCCTTAGAAATCCTTGAAAGAACCACCTTAAACCACTTAAACCTAGAGCCCAAAACTATAAATATTTTCCTCTAACTTTCCTCTTCTGAGAAACTGCCAACATGGTATTTTGCCTAACTACAGTGAGTTCTAATAAACTTAGCTTCATTAACAAATTGTTTTGAGAAACTTTGGAGAATTTAACAGTGTTGCCTGAATAGGGGAAATTAAGGGAGAGTATTTTTATGGATTTAAAGGCTGGGTGATTTTAGCATGAGGTTTGCAAAGTGGGTAACTGATTAGAATTTGGAAAAATTTATAAATAATAGTTTTGGATTGGTGGGCACAGCAAAGCAAGGGTCTTGAAAAAAAAAGTCTTTATTAGCAAGCTATTAATCTTAATAAATATGATCCTTTCACTGGTTAACAGTTTTATATTTTATGAGCAAGTATATTTCATTGAGCTGGCAGATAATTTTTTTTTAAACTTGGTCCAAACGCTATTTAACATTGGGATAGAAAAAAATGCTTCATCCTTGAACTTTTTAACAAAAGACAGGAAATTATGCTGTTTTTAGTTATCTCATATAAATATAGAAGTAATATGTTTTCCTCCATTAGAATAATTAGTTATGAGAGTATTTAAGAAACGAGTATTTGTAGGCATTTAATGAAAGAATGTTAAAAGATGATGTCCTACAGGAAAATAAAACCATAACCTTTATGGTTATCATTTCTACATGACAGAAATTGTGTAACTTCACAATGACTGATTATTTACACATCAACAGCAAGTTAAACAAAAGTACATTAACCTCGATAATTAAATAACCCTTGGTTGGATATTTAAAAAAAAAAATGTTCCAGTGTGACATTAAAAGGGCATTATGCCCTCCATTTGCTTCATTTTAAGTTTTAGATAATTTTAAATATATTGATTATGTGTCACTTGTAAAAGAATAAACTGCTTCATTTGAGTATCAGCACTACAAGGTCAAAATCACCATCTTATTAAAGGTCTTAGAATATTGCGTGTACTAAATGTCTAAGAAATTCATACTGAATTGACTTCCCTTCTAACTTTAAAATTCTATGGATCTCTTAATTTAAGTGTAGTCTTATTGATTCTGAGATTTATAATTCAAGGTATTTACTATTTACTGCCTTACTGCCTACTTTACTTTCCCTTTTCCCGGTGACTGCCATTATAGCTACTAGAATCAAAATGCTTTAACATAAACTTGAGTAGAAAGAGAGATGAATGATTGCTAACGGAGCTTAAATGAGACAATTTCCATAATTAAATACGAATAACTAAAATAAAACTTAAATAGCAAAGATTTTATAAATTATGTATGCAGTGAAAGGAATATTTAAAGTCAAGAAGAAATACTTTCTTAGTTTCCATGCTGCTATGACAAATACCACACAATAGTTTGGCTGAAACAGTGGGAATTTATTGGCTCACAGTTTCAGATGTCACTAGTGCAAATCAAAGGTTTCCTCCCACTATCAGTAGCATTCTGGCTGACTGGCAGTCCTTGGGTTCCTTGGCTTTTCCATGATGTGGCTATGTCCACTCCTCTCTCTTATAGGTTTTGGCTGACTTACAGCTTCTGGCTCCTCCCCGTGGCTTTTTCTTCTGTACCTAAGTTCCTTTGCTTATAAGAACTTTAGCCATATTAGATTAAGGCCCACCCTCATTCAGTTTGGGCACACCTTAAAGAAAAATAACTTCTTCAAAGTCAATTTACAAGTGGGTACACACCCACAGAACAAGAGGTGTAGGACCTTAGCATGCTTTTTGTGAGGGACATGATTCAAACCCCAACAATACTCATACTTTTATTTTCCAGGGGATAATCACCCATGATGTGGGTACTCAAGTATATGGTATGGTTGACAAATGTGAGTTAACATACAAATTAGGAAGAAAGTGAAGCAACAGAGGTCAAAATGACTGTAAGAAAGAGAAGTTTTGTATATATAATTTTAGTCAGAAGAACAGAATTGTCAAAAACTTGGAGATAAGATTGAGTCTGGAATGTATATGTATGATAGTGATGGGAGGGGGATATGAGTCAAAAATTGGGGGAAATGGTAAGAAAACTTACTGGGGAAAATATCTATGCTTCAAAACAAAAGATGTTTGAAAAAGTAAGTGAAACCAGTTTTTCATGTAAATTAATTTTACATGAAAATAGCCAGAATAAGAAATATGATTTGATTTCATAAGTGTTGGAAATAGTGCTGTCATATATTAAAAAACTAAACTGAACACAGTGTTCAGGATATAGAAGAGAGAGACCAAAATTAGATTGACTAGTTGAAAAGACATTACAGTAACTCAGACAAGAAGCTATGAGAGTTTGGATTAAAATGAAAGGACACATCTTAGACATTTTGATGGATATGTTTACAAGATTTGATGACTGATTGAATTTAAGAAATAAAAATAAGATAAGAATCAAAGATAAATAAAAATTTTAATGTGAATCTCTGACATTGGGAGTTTGGGTTGTGGAGGAGGAATAGAAGTAGAATTGTGAATTAAATTTGGACATATTGAGTTTATGGTTTGGATCATTCAAATTGTTAGGTGGCTGCTAGGAAAAAAGTCTTAAAGCACCAGAGTTTAAGATGTAGATTTGAAAATTAGGCATAACTTAATCTATGAAAGTGGGTGATGTTTCTCATGGAAATAGCACAGAAAATTAAGAGCAGATGACAGAAGTCTAGGCCACAAGAGAAGATGGATTCCTGGAGTTCTTTAAAGCAGAATGAAATTCAGACACAGAGAGAGAAAGCCACAAGGAGGAGCTGGAAAGTGGCAGTTAGCCAGACCCTGGAAGAGAAAGGAAAGGTCATTTCCATGTGATGGGAAAGCCAAGGAACCCCAAAATTGTTAGATAGCCAGAATGTTATGCCTTCAGGAGAAAGCATGGTCTGACTAATGCCTTGATTCAAACTTCTGGCCTCTGAAACCATTATCCAATAAATTCCCATTGTTTAAGCCAACCTATTGTGTGGTATTGGCATAGCAGCTGGGAAGGAAAGATTCTTGAAGGACTGCATTAAATTAGAGAAAGAAGGAGTGAGTTCCTTCAGCTTTTAGGAAGGAATAGAATCTAAAGAATAGAATTAACTTTAGACAAAAGATACTCTTATTCAAACTGGATGCAAAGATGAGAAGATAAAAGTAAATTTCATATATTCATAAGAAAGCATAGAGCAGAGCAAACTTACATAGATTCCATTTGAGTAAGACAGGATGTCACTTATTTTGGAGTAATGCAGTGGTTGGAAATAAAAGGAGATGGAAAAGAGAAGAGAGCTTTTATGTAGTGATAGTATCTTTGGACATATTTAATAAATCAGTGTGGAGAGGTAACCTAATGCCTTTCTTACTATCCATTGCAATGGGAGCAGGAGTTCTTGGTGAAAGTCTTCAAATATTTTTATTATGAGCACAGAAGTCTTTGGGGGCAGGAAGAGGTCAAGATATGAATCACTTTGTTGTGAAGTAAACAGCTATTGAAAAGATTTTGAATAGATCAGGATCCTTTAACAAATGCTGGGTGGTAAAGAAGGTAACAAGGCTGCTGAAATAGAAAGAGAACAATCGGCTGAGAGAGTTGGATGGTTGAAATTTTCTTACGTGTCTTCCAGTGGAACTCAGCAGTCCTGCCGGCAACCTTATGTCCTAAGGAGGAGCCATGCAAATGAATAAGTAAAAATTCAGTTATAAAGGCCTATAATATTGGGGTTTGAGACCTTCTTTATAAGCAGTACTTGTTGCTGAGCATAAAATGGAAGACAGGTATATCTTCTCTAGCATGCAAGAAAACACTGTAAAACTAGCAATTGTGCTGAAAGTGCCTTGCACCAAACTGCTGGACTCTCTTAGTTTTAGTAATGACACCTGGCACTATTTCTTATGAAAAGTATTAAAAATGTGCTGGAAGAAACTGGGGTCATGAGGGAGTGCTGCACAGATGTCAGGTCTGGCAAGATTGGTCACAAGTGGCACATGTGATTTAGAGGGCAATTTTGAGCCTCTATTTTTTTGCAGCACTTTAGAATTCATAAAGTTGGTCAATAACAGATTGCACTGAAACTAACTATAATTGTTTAAAATAGGCAAAACAAAGATAGGGAAATTGATGTACTGCTACATTTTATGTACAATATCAATAATGTCTATAACAATTCTGCAAATTGGAGAGTACTAATCCTATTTCATAGTCTTGGAAACTCAACAGACTAGGTTTTCAAATTAGGGTTTTTAACTCAGACCAGTGTCCCAAAGCACATGTACTGTCTATTCTACTATACTTTTTTTTTTTTTTTTAACTAAAAATAAAATATAATTAGCAGATTGGGACATTCAAAAAAATGGGAAAAAACAAAAAAATTCCTTTTTAAAAAATTATTCTTTTTTCCTTTTATCACTGCATTATCAGATGTCCAGTGTACCGTGACACCTTCCCCTTCTCATTCCCCAGTATCTCCCAAATTTTCATTTAGTTTTCAAAGACATTTTAGGTCACAGCAAAGTCACACAAGGAATACTAGAGACTCCCACATACCCAACCTCCCTCCCCCTTCCCCATCCCACATTAAAACCATTTTTTTATGGATGTTAGCATTGTTATAACTGTTATACAGATAGCGAAATACAGCAACTAAACATTGTCAATGGTTTACAGTATAGTTTACAATTTAGACAGCACAGTTTAATAATTTTTGATGATATTTACCATGTCCTGTGTCCATTAATGTAAGGTAATGAAAAACATTTCCCATGACCACTAAATACCCCATTTGATCTTTTCTGTTCCTTCTTCCCCAACCCCCTCTACTATACTTTTGATTTAGAATAAATATATGATGAATCCAAGTCCTTTTCTACTTTATTATCGTGTGTAAGGTACTGAATTCATTTTCATATTAGTGATATTTGTTGACTTTAATCTGATGGTACCTAAATAATTTATTAAAATTCTAATTTTATTTTTTATAAATGAATAGAAACTTAGGACACACAAATGCCTTCATTTCCTCAGCTCATAAAACTGCTTTGCATGGTTCTTACAAAGAATAAACTAATGCATTTAAAATCTCTGGCACATTGTAATGACTCAAATCATGTTGGACAGTATGATAGTGTTTATTGGCTAGATTGCTCAACCTTATGTTTAAAACTATGCTATGATTTATCCAGCTTTAAAAGAGAACTGGAAAAGTTGAATATCAAAGTAATCATTAACTTTTATCAAATTATCATAATTGCCATTCATATTATAATCCTTGATTAGAATTTACTTTAACTAGCCACATTATATATGTCTGTATCTGAGTGTTTCTACCAAGAGAAAATATTTTCACTTGAATTAATTTTACAGCTTTCTTCTTGCTTGTTTCTCAAGTGTAAAAGAAGCCCCATGGTGGAATATCATGATGCTACTAAAGGTTCCAGTCCCCATGACTATTTTCCCTGGACTGAGTTCAGAGATTTTTTTTTTCCTCCTTTACTTTGTTGGAATTTAAGTGAAAGGCCATATTGTGTTCTCACTTTAGCTTTATCTTATTTAGCTAGGAATTTTCATACAGTGGGGAAACTCACTGGATCTGGCTCATTTGTCCAAATCCCTTCAATTTAGGGATCAGAAATTTAAGATTAAGATTCTAAGAGACTTTTCCAAGGTTGCACAGCCAGACAGAGCTGAGGTAAAACCCAATCCCTCATGACTCAATCTAGTGACATTCCCAATTCCCTGTTGCCTCTCGGCTGGTTTTCCAGATGTCATTCTACTCATAGGCTTAGATACATACTCATTTCTGTTAAAATGCGATAAGACAAAACAGACAAAAACTTTGTCCTAGTCACAGAACGTATTTATTTATTTTTAAAAATCAACAATGAAACAGAACTTCACATGGGTTTTAAATTTCTTTTACAAATTTTTGGTCCACCTCTCCTCTCTCTTTTCATATCATTTTTTGACTGGATGAGAACATGCTTTGAGATATAAGTCTTGTGGATAGAGCTAATAGTTGTCCTTCCAAAAAACCTACAGACTAGGGATTTTCAGGATACAAATATAGGTGTTAGATATGACTTTGAGAAAAATGCTGGATATAGTTGATTCTTCTTTATCCCTGATAATATCAATAAGAACCTCAATTTCTTTTTTCCCTTTTCTGGCCATAAAAACCTTTCAAATAATAGATCAGGAGAAATTCTCCCAAACTAGTTCAACAATTAAGAGAAATCTTTTCCCCAAAGCAAGGGAAAGTTTGATATACAAAAAATTATATATTGGGGCTTTGGGTGAAAATATATTTTTAAACGGAAAATTATCTTATGGAAAGGACTTCCAGTCATCACAGTCTAACTATTTTTTTTTTAAATTTAGTCCTTTATAGTAGCTGTAAAAAAATGAATTAAAAAATAGTCCAGAATGCTCAACGTTAATAAAAATGTTAAAAATGTTGAACTTGACTTTGAAATATTGGTATGGATAGTTTAATGTCCTAAGCCAAGTTTCTGAGTCAAAGCTGAAGGGCAAGAGTTTCCAGTTCTGGTTTATGAGGTCTATTCCTCATAATGCCTTTCTTCAAGAAGGAAAGCTACCCAAAAGGGGAAGAAGGGAGGAGTATTGGGTAGAAATGATGATTCATTACCACAACTCCAAGCAATAGAGTAATCCATTCATACAGTTCAAAGTCATCTGTTTTTCTATGCCATTATAATAATGAATAACTATTTGTTTATTCTTTGGGGAGTAGCACCTTTCAACACCTGTGAGAAAGGATGGCTGTTTGAAAACTGGCTTTTTGGATAGAATGCCAATATATTTTGTGACATGCTCTAGTTCCAAAAACCTAGTAGAAGAAAAGACTATATTCATGTTCTAAACTTGGAGAGACTTGATTTACTTAGGGAGGAACAGTGTTCCTCCTGGAAGGACCTCAATGGAATGAGATCTGAGCATGCTTTGCATCACTGTCACTGTCAAGCAAAACAGACTTGATCCAGCATTTGCCCATGTTGATTCAGGCTTATTGAAAATAGGCAAGTATAAATAAGGAGATATAACATGAATGTTTTAGCATCTTAGGGAGAATTTATTATGTTTTCAATTCACTCTATTGACAATATTCATCTTTTATGCTTAGAACATTCCAAGAAGTTTTCAGCCAGGACATTACTTCTTTTCCTCGTTAATCTTTGTCTGCAAATCCAGGCTTTAAAAATTAATTCTAAAAGCAACTAATTGAAAAAAAAAAGTTGGAAAATGAAATAATATGATATCAGGGGATATCGCATTTAACTGTAATTAACCTAGAATCATTTGTCCAAATGTTTTGTTCAGTTCTTTTGTTTCTCATGATTATAGGATAAGGAATAACAAACTCCATATTCTGGCTCCTTTGGAGTTGATGGGTGGGGTGTTTTGCCTCACAACTTTGAAGGCTTATCAGAGTATGGTGATTTATTTTCATGATTCTCTAATAATGTGCATTATTATTTGCCTCAATAGACCTTTCTGGTAAGATATCAGGTCATCATTATTTACATATTTGAAAATTCCATCTATATGAAAGTAACTTATGCTCAAAAAGAAAGGATTCTTTTTGAGTATAGAATGCAGCTTTCCCCAAAGAAATAAATAGACTTGAAATACAAACTGGGAGACCAGAATAAACACTCTATTTCTCTTATAATACTAGGGCAATGAGCAGCCCTAGAATCCTAGGTGCCAAGTCCCATAACCAGCAGAAATGATTCTCCAGAGAAAGGCAATATCTCTAGTTGCACATGAAAAAGAGTAAATATTACTGAGAAATTGTTAGGGATTAAATAAATCACAGCTCAAATAATCTCTCTTTTTAGGTTGATTACATTTGTTTTCTGAGCAAATGGAAAATGGATCTTAGAATTATTATTTCTGCTACTGTGTGTGTGTGTGTGTGTGTGTGTGTGTGTGTTTAAACCATTTTAAGCCTAGTCATAGTTCCAGATGGCCAGCATGGAAATCACTTAACTCACTGTAGAGGCAAAACAAAATTTACAATTGGGCATTTCATAGGATTGTGTTGTATTCTGGAAACACAGAATATTTTAGGACTTTAATATGTCTGGATATGGTACAGAGATATAGCATATAGACATAATGTAGTTATATTACGACAAAAACAATTTTGTAGACCAGACATTACCAAATGACATGGGTGTAAAAGACATCAGCCACGCCAGCACTTGGTCACCCATAATTCAAGTGGATTCTATGGCAATATAATATATTCTTCATTCATGCCACCTGTGGTGGACTCATTCTTTCAGAGAGTATTGGCAGCAACAGTACAAAGGATTGAAATACTGACCATTTCCATGTGGATATTGCTTCCTAATTTATTGGTGTGGGCTATTGCTCCATGGCTAATGAAAATCTATGGATTTTTATGGCTCTTGTTTCTTGAAAAATCAGTGATAAGACAGAAGCACATCTCAAATTACAATAGTTTATCTAAATCATTCTTTCTTGTATGTCTGTTCAGAAACATTATGTTTCCAAATTTCCTATAATCACATATCATTCTAAGCATCTATTAAAGCAACTATACTATTACTTTTGGGAGTAAGTATAGTGTTCCTGTATAGAGTTCAATTCTTCATTCAATTTAGTAAATATTTATTTAGCACTAAAAACATGGCAGGTATTTGCCAGAAGGCATAACCTAGGTCCACCAATCTATTTGAAGGTTCCAAGATTATAGAATCAAGTGAGGCCATAATATTATACAAAGACCCTTTGTGTCTTCAGAATAGATGCCTTCATGGGTATTGCAGGGGCTCACAAAATCTCTGAAATATTTTTGAGCTTTGTTAACTATGGATTATCCTGCCCCCTCCTCCAGCCTCATCTTAATTTGTAAAATGGAAATAACATCTTTATTATATGGGTGTTCTGAAGACTACATTTAATGTATATGAAGCATTCGATGCAGTAAATAGCAAAGGGCACTCAATGAAAGACATGTATTCCTATTATTACTCCAATGTCCCTAGGATGACCATACTCAAGTAGAAACACTGGGGTTTTAGAGTACAGCACCATGGCTTTGATTTGTTTGGAAGTCATTGGATTACTAAATCAGATTATAAAAGATCCACGGGGCAGACAGGGCCCTGTCCCAGACAAATCCTTCAGAAAACGGAAGAGAGATAAACCTTTCCTGAATTCCTTTGGAAACTGCCTTACTGAGCAGTGAGTTGTCTCCTAAGATAGAGGAGATTCAAAAGATGCATGAATACCAGGCATTTTCCTGGATGCTGAAAATCGAGCAGTGAAAAAACATTTGGTAAAAATCACTGTCTTATGGAACTTATATTGTAGTAGAGGGAGAAAGACAATAAATACAGTAAATAATACATTATGTATGAAGTATGATAAAAAGGGATAAGTGCTAAGGAGACAGGAGTGCTGGGGAGTGGCATTTTAAGTAGAGTGGCCAGGGTAGGCTTCAGTGAGAATGTCTCCCCTCGGCAAATGTTTGCAGGAAACAAGGGATACGTTGAGAAAAGAGCGTGCCAAGGAAAGGACGCAGACAATGCAAAGCCCCTGAGGTGGGAACCTGCTAGTGTATTCCAGGAAGAAGACAGAATGGCGACTACTGCAGAAGAAGCAAAAGGAAGAGGATTGGGGAAGATACTAGGAAACCAGACCTTGTAGACCCTTTTAAGGATTTGGCTTTTACTCTCAATCATGCGTGGAGCCATTGGAGGGCCTTGAGCAGATGAGCGTCATGCTTTGACTTAGTATTTTTTTTAAGTCTTTCATTAGTCATTGTATGAGAAGAGTCTTTAGGGGAGGCACAATGGGGTAGGACGAAATCAGGGAGACCTCTAAGGAATTTCAATAGAGGAAATTGTCAAGCCGTAAGAGCCAGGCTATCTTGAAGGTCAGATTTTACAGGTCCAGCAATTCAGTGTCAGCTGAAAACCTGTTCCACTTGAGCAAGAGAATTGCGACTTGCAGCAATCACAGAGGGTTAAAATTAGATTCTCAATCGCTACACTGATTGGAGTCCTGGAGGGTAACAATGGACAGTGCCTCCAGTGCTAAACAGCCCTGTTGCAGTTGATGTTACGAAGCAGAGTGACGGTAGCTACAACAGAAGGAGCATGGTACAGCCACAACGGAACAGGCTGGGGGTGGGTGATGGCTGCAGGAAAGCAGGGCCAGAAGTGTGACTGTGGACTTGTGCCTTACACCCGTGGTCCTAGTACCCGAATGAGGACCAGATTAGCATCGTGGTTTGATGTGTCAATTTGGATGGTTTTACAGTAAATGGGAACAGACACTGTGGCAGGATAATATTTTGTAATATTAACAATTAATCTGGGCATTTAGAATTTGCAGCGTCAATTGCCTTAGGGAAAGAATGTTACAGCAGAAGCCCAGTGGAATTTCAAAAGCCCTATACCCTGAGAACTAGGGGCAGAGAAAAAGTTTGACGAGTCAAAACAAATCTTCTGTCTCCCCAAGGCTTCAGATTTGATAGGTGAGGAGAAAAGGCAAAGGCCAAGCAAAGGGGGATATTCGTTGCGGGTATCTGAGCAAAGGGAGGACCTTCCCCTGCCCCTACCTCCAAACTGAGATTCGGCAGTGATGACTAAAGTCCTACAGAAATTGTGGAGGGTGTAATCGCAGAGGGTATTAATATCTCTTTTCCTGGTAGTGCCCAAGGAGCTCATAGGACCTCTGAGAGGAAGGGCCTGAGTGATGTTTCAAGGCAGATGTGCGTGAGTGTCACAAAGCTCCCTGTATCACAGCATGGGCAGGAGCAGAGTGAATTTCAAAGAACCAAAAGGGGCTAAAAGATACAATAAGAGAGGAGCGAGTGTGTACCCTGATGAACCCTGATGGAGCAGTTTGGATGGGATGAGCAGGGATGCATTTGTGACCCGTGGGAGACAATCACTGAAGTCCTCACAGGGTGGTGGACATCCCAGATGATGGTAACTCGCAGTCTGACTTCACCCACTTTCCAGAACACAGAGGTAATCCTGCTGAAGAGGAATTGCATGCAACGGGTGTCAGAGGACTTGAATTGACCAGGATTTTCCCTCCATTCTGAGGCAAAATGCCTTGAAACATACATTGACTTTCTTGTGCATTTCTATTTTTGAATTGAGACTTGTATTTGTAATACATTTGTGGAGCCCTACTTCATTTTAATCTTCAGGATAAATAAATAGATATGGGGAGAGGGGGGTTTCTTTTTCCCAAATGTGCACATCCACTGCATAAAAGCCCAAATCACCTACAATTAAAAACAGACAAACATTAGGAAAGGGGAGGAGGAAAGGCTTTAAAAAGGGCTAACCTGGGGCCCCATGTGTATGTGTCACCCTGTAGCATGCCCGCACTCACATCTTGGGTTGTGCATTATCTCATTTCTGGTTTTCTGGTTTCTACTAAACTCTACTCCCTTGCCTAAATAAATAAAGGGGAAAAAAAAAAAGAATCCCCCAATGCAATTGGGTGGAGACTTTGGGCAAATATTTCTTAGACTGTTACTTAGGCTCTTGAAATTTCCCCCACCTCCCAGAAATGAGAAAAGTGGGTAAGGGGATGTGGACAAGAAAATGTGACTCTATTAAAGGCAGGGAGGAAAGGAAGAAGTGTATGGATAAGGAAGATAGCCTTGCTAGTGAGGAGGAGTAAAATGAGGGCACAGACTGTCCCAAATCTGGGAGAAGCGGGTTGAGAAGAAATTAGAGATTGAGCAGTGAGGGAATTTATGCTGGTTGCCTGTCTCTTTCTGGGGAAGGTAGGAGTCAATTCATCTGTTGAGATTTGGAATGCGGTGGAAAGAGGTGAACTGGGGGAAGCAGGTTAGGGACCTAAGGAAAACGAGGGCTGGAACAACCACTCTAGAAAATATGTTATGTAATCAACAAGGAAAGAAGATTTGCCAAACAGCAGTGGAAGTTCAGTTAAAATTAGATAACATGAATTTGTAATTTGCCAAGGTAGATATTTTTCTCTTTATTAAATTTTTGCTTTCTTTAATGGAAGTTATTTAGCCTGTTCCGCCACATGAAAAAAAAAACTATTGGTCATTTTTATTTGTAAATATGCTTTTGTTTTGCTCTAAGAACTTGAAAACCAAATTATGTTAATTCATTGTAAGAACATAAAATACAGGCCTTAGGAACTTCTCATGTAGTTGTTTTTGTATATAATAGACCTCTATAGATCACATTTATGTTTTAAATATATATGGCATGTCATTTACATCAGTAAT
>JAQZBX010011856.1:0-42145 GCA_029593785.1 Cabassous unicinctus
GCAATATCTATAAAGATATTTGAAAATGTGGAAGTTTCTGAAGTTCCAGATCTATATGCATTCAAATACATTAATTATACCAATATATTTAATTACTATAATATTCATTTTTTTCCATATTAAGTCACAATTACCAATCAATCTGGTCTTGTTTAATACCTGTGGGTGGAATTTTTTATTTTATCAGAATTAATAAGAGTTTAATTATTAAACTTGCTCAGCAGGAAGTCAGCATAAAAAATTCTATTTTTTTGTACTAGCAATAAAAAAATTAAAAAATTAAAAAAATACCATCTCAATAATATAAAGAAACTAAGAACTAATGAGAAATAAATTAGAGAAAATGTATGTTGGCGTAAAACTTCTCAGCACATCACCACAAAAGATAACTGAGAGAAATTAAAGAAGATCTTAAAATTCTAAATTAAAATGTTATTTTATAATTTGATATTATGAATGGTGAATGCCTCCATTCTGCATGTGTTTTGTGTTTATAAGAAGAAGGGGCTGCAATGAATCTCCATCTAAGTTCTATTTCAAAGTTAAACACAGAGTAACCATTGACCTAGCAACCCCACTCTTTTGTATTGACCCAAGAAACAAGGAAATATATGTCCAAACAAAAAAGTATATACAAATACTCATAGCAACAATATGCATAATAACCAAAAAGGTAATAAACTGAAAATGTTCATCAACTAGTGAATGGATAAAGAAAATATAGCCTATCCAAACAAAAGTTGTTAAAAGTTGGACATTATTTGTTTTATATATATAGTGTTACAATGAGGACAAATATTGTAGGATCTCATTTATATGAAATTCTTAAAAGAAAAATCTTCATAGACACACCCTCTGCTGGTGTCTGTCACAGCCTATAAGGGATAACTGGCTTCACTAAGCAGGGGCAGGTTTTTGTCTCAGTTCCCCATGGGTCTGGAGCACTGTGTTGCCCCTGAGCTACCATCCCTTGTTGCACAGTAATAGTCAGCCTCGTCCTTAGGCTGGAGGCCTGAGATGCTCAGGGAGGCCATGTTGCCTGACTTAGAGCCAGAGAACTGACCTGGGATCCCTGAGGGCTGGCTACTTCTAAGCATCACATTCTTGGGAGTGCCCCCAGGGAGCTGCTGGTACCAGCCTACAGTATAACTTCCAACATTGTTGCTGTTTCCACTGCAGGGGAAGGTGACCTTCTTACCAGCAGACCCTGACACCAAAGCCTCCTGGGTCAGCCCTGAATGTGCTCAGGACCCTGGAAGAAGGAGGTGGATACACAGAGCGTGAGTCTGGGGCTACTGCCCACACCATGTTTCCAAATGAAGGGGAGCAATGGAGTCCCAGGTTTCCCCCCACAATTCCCTCCTCTGCTTCCCAACACCAGTCACCTGGGCAGAGAGTGAGGAGGGTGAAGAGGAGAGAGGTCCAGGCCATGATGGAGATGCCCCCAGAGCTCTGCTTCCTGAGCCCCACGGCTGAGCAGAATGGGCCACAGTCTCTTATCCTTTCCCCTCTTTTGTGTGGAGAAAGGTCCCCACCATGCAAATTATTTCTCCTCCCCTTGGGTGTCCCTGGGCCTGAATTTGGTGCAAACTATGTATGGGTGTGGCTTTCCCAGCCTCTCCTGGGACTCTTGGAGGTCACAGCTGCAGGAGTCATCCTGTCTCATGCACAGACTCCACAAAAGATCTCTGAGCAATCTCCAAGGCCTGAGTATTGTACAACTGAAAGACTTCTTGAATCTGCTCTCATCTAAACAACTCCATGCTAATTAAACTAGAACCAGCCACCATCCCATTACCCTGTTTTATGTCACAGCCCCCAACCACTCTTCTTACCTCAAGTCTCACCACACTTTATTCTCAATCAACCTGCAAGATGCAGCTGGACAGTTATTGATGGAATGTCATGGTGAGTCTGTCAAACTCCCTCCACACACAAAGACCTCCAGTGACTCTACTTAACATTTTATGGTTGGATATCTTAATCATCTGTCCTCTACATTCCTCAACAGCTTTCCTGTCTTAGCTCAATTAGACTCCCCTGGAACCCTTTCTGAGATCCAGAATCCAATGTGGAGGCCAAAGGCAATTTGTGCATTCATTGGAGTGACCCACCAGCCTTCTTTGACCTATAGTCTTACCTCTCATTAGAATATTCTGCCCCTCAGACTCCATCTAACTCCCTCCTACCTACCTCCTTCCTTCCTCTTCTGCAAATCGAAGTTAGATCCCCTTCTATTGCTTAGGCTTCTTTCCTTCAACTTCCCACCCAACCTCAGCAACACCCCACATGGGCACCTTCCCCCCACAAGGACTCCTGATTCACTCTTTAGATCATCTCTTAAACCTCCTATTTAGTGCCTGGCACCAACAAGCAGAGATAGAGCCATAATAAATCAGCTGGCACAGGCTTGTTTTGTTTTAATTAGGTCAAGATTTATAATGGCTTTCAGGTGAAAATCAGCTCAGCTCCAACCTTAGATGAAATTCTCAGATTCGACAGTCTCCCAGCTCCCCCTGCTGGATCCATGAACACACTTGCGATCCAGGGCCACAGTGAGCCCCAGGGAGCCTTATGGTTAAGCTTTCCAGGAAATAGGGCAGCTGTGTAAGCTCAGGGCATTGCCCAGGTTCAATACATTAGCAGGACTCACCTTTTAAACTCTCTCCCTAGCTGATGTTATCAGGTTGGCTGTAGGCTTTGGTTGGTTGGGTATGTCTTTGGTTGTTCAAACTGGTGAGTGAGGCAGACACTGCATTCAAATGACCACTGTGAATAGCCGTCTCCTAATGCAATGTTAGGAAAAGTACCTCTTGCTGCACAGTGGGAAGTTCAGTATCTAGATTCCTCAACACCACTGTGCAATAGGGAATATTCAGAGATTTTTTTAGGATCCAACCCACTTAAAGTACCTGGAGAAAAGTAAATGGCCTTGTTGGTTCCTGATCCAAAACACTTGGATGTAGGGAAGGGGCTGGGGACCCTGAGCCCTGGAGCTTGTGGGTGTCTGAGTAGCATTTTAGGAGATACAGTAGAGGGCTCCCTGGCTCCTGCAGGAACCAGCATATCTCACAGGCATTCCTGGGAATGCTGAGAAGGAGGTCAGCTGAGTCAGCAAAGTCTGGAAAAGGGAATCTGGAAATGCATACAGGCCTGGGGGCTGGGGCAGGGCCAGGGGTTCCACTTGAACCTGTCTTTGTGGAGGACATAGTTCAATACATAACATGCAGCAATCCTAAGTCCTCTTTCCCTATTTTGCCAAATATACATCACAAATTAATAGACTTGAAGTTTCCACAAAACCATAAAAATTACAAAGTCTTTTATTAATTACAAGACAATTATCACATATTTATTTGTCCTGGGAAAACATCAGAATTAACTAAATTCTATGGCTTTTTATTAGTTGTTACAAGCAAGCTTTATTAAGCAATCATAAAAATATGCTTACATTTTAAAGTGTGGGAAATACTTACATTAATCTTTTATGATCATAGCATTCTATGAAAAGGAGAAATATGAGAACTTATGATAATATTTGGGGAAAATGGAGAAAAAAGATTAAACACATTAAAAATCAATAATGAGAACAAGAATGCTGACTCCCAAACATATTTTTTACCTTGAAAAAAAATCACTGCACCATCTTTTATTGCTATAAAATGCAACTTAAATAATATATTTTAGTAAACACAGAAGGTGGATTTCTTTCCTTTGTTCTTTCTTTTTTAAATGAATCAATTTTATTGATACATAGTAATAAAGCATACAATTCTTCCAAAGTATAGTCAGTGGTTTTTGGTATAATCACATAGTTGTGCACTCATCACTCCAAACATTATTAGAGCATTTTCATTTTTTCAATAATAATAAACAAAAAACAGACCAAAAAACAAACATCAAGAAATTTCATCACCTCTCAATATCTCTATGCTTCCCCTGCAGTGAATAGCTGCTGTTTCTGGCTATACTTGCACATTTTTTATTTATATTTAAGCATTTTTATTGAGATATATTCACATACCATACGATCTATATAAAGTGAGCAATCAATGGCTCTCAGGATAATCACAGTGCTGTGCATTCATCACCACAAAAAATTTTAGAACAATTTTATTACTCCAAAAATAAAAACTCCACATCCCTTAGCAGCCCTACACAGCCCTACATATAACCACTAATCTAATTTCATATTTATGAATTTATTTATATTTACATTTTATATAAATGAAATCACAATATGTAGTGCTTTGTGACTAGTTTGTTTCACTTATTGTAATGTTTTTGTCTGATGTTAACATCTTGTATTATTAATATTCATTTGTTCAGTTTCAAAGAAAAATGGCCTTATATTTGCAATATTACCTAATTCATATTTCACATGTGGTTTTACTATGCTATACAGACACATGTAACATTTTTTACCCTTCCTTTTACTAACGTACATGACCTCAGACTTTCCCTTTCAACTACTGACATATGTATATAAGAATATTACTAGTTACAAACATAATGTTGTACTTTCACCTTTTCTATTCATTTCAAAATATTAACACACATCCTTTTTTAACCAATTTTGCACAAGTTAACCCTCAGCTTTCCATTCTCTAACTTCATTCTTTTTCTCATGATCCATATTCAAGTTATTAACTCCATCAATTTACATAATATATTTCTCTTTCATTTTTACAACAACACGTTTCTTTTGGGATTTATCCTTATAGCTGTATAAAAATGTGTGTCTTTACTCCCAACTGTGCACAGATTTCTGTTGTGTAAAGAAAATGTGTCACTTACAAAGTTTTACTGTGCCTATCAGCCATTCATATATATTACTTTCCTATTGTTTTGCAGTAATTTGTCTTTTAATGTTGTATTTTAGAACTTGTTTAAAAATTCAAGATATATGTCCTTGAACCTTTCATTCTTCTCTGTAGCTTTTGCATTGGGTACAAAGACAGTCTATGTCCTATATATTGATGGGGAGAAGAACGTTCTATTTCCTTCAAGAATCTTTGCCTAGGAAAGGGCTTCTGTCAGTGGCTTTGAGGATGGAAGAAAGAGGAGTTTCAATCTCAAGGTTGTGTCTGTGGATGAGCTGGAGCCCAGGGCTACAGCAGCACAGAGAGGAGCAGGAGCCCCAGAGGGAGCTGAGCAGGCAGCTGTGGGGGTTCCACCCTCCTGGCAGATGAGAGGGGAGTTCTTGTCTCACTTCCCCACAGGCCTGGAGCACTGTGTGAGCATCGACATTCCTGTCATAGACCTGGCAGTGATAAACAACCTCATCTGCAGCCTGGGGCACAGTGATGCTTAGGGAGCCTGAGGTCCCAGACTTGGAGCCAGAGAAGCAATCAGGGATCCCTGAGGGTTGATAGCTCTTACCATAAATGAGGAGTTTGGGAGCCATTCCAGGGAGCTGTTGGTACCACTCCACATAAGAACTCCCAATGTTGGTGCTGCTCCCAGAGCAAGAATTGGTGACCCTTTGGCACAGAGCCCCAGATGCTGAGGGCAGTCAAGTCAGCACTGACTAGGCCAAGGACCCCAGGAGTGGGAGAGACACAGAGAGGTTGATTCTGAATTCTAGAGGCAAGAGGAGAATGCAGGGCCACATGTAGTGCCACATGGTCTGTTCCCCTGGCCCTGTGTAGTGAGGATGGGGAAGAGGAGAGGGGACAGGACCATGATGGAGGTTTTCCCTGAGTCCTGCTTTCTGGGGCCCCACAGCTGAGGTAGAGCTTCCGGGCCCTCTTTTTACTCTGAGAGAAGGGAGGGTCCATTCATGCAAATTAGACCCCAGCTTCCTGATCCCCAAACTGGGCCCTGGTCAAGGCCCTCTGTGTGAGGAAAAGCAGGGGTTTGGTGTGGGGCAGGGCTGTGTGTGTACAGGGTGTGGGGGAGGTCTCAGCTGTAGCCCCATGAGCCCTGTCAGAAAGCACCAGGCAGTGCAGGTGGCTGCTCCCAGGTCTGGTCACCCACAGGCCTCTCAAGAACAGGCCCTGAGCAACCCCTGGTGTCCCGACCTGACAGAGCCACATGTGTCAGGGTGACCTGAGCCCATCAGGGTAGCTCCTGCCTTCCTACTGCTCTGTCCACTGTCCCCTGAATTAAGGAAAGTTCAGGGGCCACTTCATGTGGTCTCCTAATGCCCTTAGGGGATCCTTATTGACTTCTTAGGCACCTCAGGGATGAATCTGACCCATCTCTCCCCTGGCTGTTTATTGGTTCAGGAAGGAGCTCTTGTCTTTTTACAAGTTCCTCTTACATCAAGTAAGTGGGATGGTGACCACTTACTTAAAAGAAAATTTTGAAGACAGGGAGTTGGACTAGAGGCAGCAGTAATTTCTTTCTTTCTCATGAGAAGGGGCACACACCCAGGCTAATGGAAGCAGGCAAGTGCACGTGATCAGTGTAAGAACAAAGATTATATAGTTCCCCTGATGCAATGTCCCATTTCCCTCCTTCCCCAACCTTCCCCGTCTCCCATTGGCTGGGAGTTGTGGGCTTATAATCTTCAGTGCAAAAACGAACCGTATCCTAAGGCAAAAAGTGTAAGGGTAAGTTCTCAGTGTCTGAGTTCATCCCCTTTACTGACAGGGGCTTTTGGGGAAGTGACTGGAACAAGAATGTGGGAGGGTTAGATCAGTGGGAAAAGGGAATTCAGTTTGAGAAGAGGCCACTGTTTGTTCTATTTCTCTCATCAAGGATCTAGTTCAGAGCAAGGAGAGGTCCCCCTGGCTTCTCTCAGTGTGTGGCGGGCAAGTTCTCCTTCCTCTGTGGACCCCACAGTGCTAGGATACAAAGATTCTTCTCTCTAGGACAGTGAGGTTCTGCATAAGAAGCTCCCATGTCTATTCCAAAAGGGGTTTTGCATTTTGAGTCTTTGTTTGTCAGTATTCCACTTAATTGGAAACAGCAGGCTTCCTTATACTTGGACGAAGGGATTCACTGCCAGGCACCTTTTCTGCAAGCTCAGGGACCCAGGCTGCAGCAGCCCTGCCAAGTGACAGCCAGGGAACATTTTATTTAATATCAAAAGGAACAAACACCACAATCAAGTTGCTTTTATCGCAGGTATGCAAGGGTGGCTCAACACAAGAAAATCAATTAGTGTGGTGGGAATGTAGTATGGTGTAGCCATTGTGGAAGACTGTTTGTTAGTTCCTAAGGAAGTTGAATATAGTTTTATTTAGACTTGTCATGTGACCTGGTAATGTCATTACTAGGTATTTACCCAGAAGAACTGAGAGCTGTGACATAAACAGACATCTGCACACTGATGTTCCTAGTGGCTTTAATCAGGATTGCCAAAAGATGGAAACCACCCATGTGTCTATCAAATGATGACTGGATAAACAAATTGTGGTGTATACACACAATGGAACATTATGCAGCTGTTAAAAGAAATGAAGTTGTGAAGCATATGACAATATGGATGAACCTGGAGGACATTATGTTGATTGACACAAGCCAGACACAAATGAACAAATACTGTATTATTATGCTGATATGAACTAAATATATAAAGTAAAGTCATGGAGTTAGTATTTGGAATATAGGTCACCAGAAAATAGAATGAGGGTAGAGAATGGAAACCTGAGGAATAATCTGTGAAGAATTGGTAAAAAGGTGATCTGTAAATCTTTGGAAATGAATAGAAATGGTAAAAGCCCATTATACAGTTCGTAAGTAGCAGAGCTATTATACGGAAATGACAGTGGTTGAAAGGTAAGTCTAAGGTCATGTATATTGCTAGAAGGAAAGCTAAACAATATAACATGGTACTGTATACATAGTGAAACTCATAAAATATGAATATGGGTGATATTGCATATGTCAGACTTTTTATGAAATACAAATAAACTAGAGAGATAGAAAGAGAATCACAGTTATGTATAGCAGGGGAAACAGAGAGATTGAGAGGTGATGAGTTTTTTTGTTTGTTGATTATTACTATCATTGGAATAATGAAAATGCTCTGAAAATGATTGAATCAATGAATACACAACTATGAGATTATACCAAATGCCACTGATTGAACTCTTTCAATAGATTTATGCTTTATTAATATGTATCAATAAAATTGATTTGTTTAATGATATTATGTTACATGAAAGAAACCATACACAAAGTAGTACATATTGTATGATTTCATTTATATAAAATTTAAATGTAAATAAATCTAGAGAAACAGAAATAGATTATTGGTTTCATAGGGCCTGGGAAGATAACGGGATTGAGAGGTGACACTAAGGAGTATAGGGTTTTTCTTTTTGTAGTAATGTAAATGTTCTAAAATTGATTGTGGTGATGAATGCACAACTCTGTGATCTTATTAAAAGCCATTGGATGTGTACTTTGAATGGATTGCATGGTATGTAAATATATCTCAATAAAACAGATTTTTAGAAAAGAAGCATCAAGCTGAGCAAGCAAGGGTGGCATGATTTAAAATGTTGCATTGTTTCAACCACTGCCTGCTCCCAGGTGGGCCAGACAGGAGGGGAGCTGCTGGGATCACTAAGTCTAAGCAGGGACTTGAAGGGGAAAAAAACAAGTCTGTGTGGAATTTAAAAATCAGAGAATGTCATATGCTCTTACCTGAAATGCCATCCGATCTATGATAAATTATTTTCAAAAGTCACTCTTCAGCCAAAACATAATATCATTTATTCAAACAAAAGAATGGAACAAATGTTTGTATATGATGGCAACATTTCTGGAGTCACACTTGACTCTTAATGATTTTACTTTGGGGAGAGCCCTGGGGAGGAGAACAGCAGCATTGCCAGTATGATGTCTCTATGGAGGAGTGTGTCACATGATGTTGCATTATTTTGAGATTTTTCAGTGCACTCATTTCTCTAAATGGGTTAATGATATCTAAAATAGTCATTTAAATATAATTAGTTCATATCTTTAAATAAAAGAAAAAGGTTTGTAAAATTTAATTTTGCATTTTAAGTGTACCATTATTTGAATTTTCTTATCTTTGTAAGCCATGTACATTTTCTATTTTTTTAATATATGCATTTTTAAACATCTATTGTGTTAAGCACACGGAAGGTTTTTTATGAATATTTATTCATCATCAGAAAGAAAGTACATTAGAGAAAACTGCTTTAGCCCATGTTTTTTTTTATTTGTTTTATCCATCCTTGATGAAGATAAAAATTTGAGAGTGAATTTTGGTTTCCATTTTCCTCCCCCTTTAAGAGGCAGGAATTTACCACTCACACCCTGAAGGCAGCTGCACTACACACAGGAGGCCTGGGTTGGCTGTGAGCCATGGGCTTGGCCCATGGGAGGAAACAGCTCCCAGGTAATCCCAGGCTTCTTGTTTCAATCTGTGCCACTTTTTGCTGTTTCCCTTGCACACAAGAAAGGAACCCCTACTTTGTTAGGTTCCAGAATGGGGGCACTTAGTCACAGACTCTGAGTGATAGAACTGGAAATTGGGATCCACCAATGCCAGGTCCTCAACACTGTGCTTAGCCTGAGCCTATCTCTACAAATCTGCAGCTGCTTTCTCAGCCTCTCAACAAAAAGAGGTTTAGAACTTTGGCCTGTGGCTTGGATTTTTTTCTCACTTACTTGTTTTCTCAGCCACTGTGAGGAACTAAAGCTGCTCCCACTGCCATGACATGTAGCGCAGTAAGAATTGGCCTCATCCTCAATCTGCAGCCCAGAGATGAGCAAAAGGACAACATTGGAGGAGGCATCTTTGGATTCACAGAAGTGGCTGGGGACCCTGGAACCCTGGTACTTAATTGAGTCTGTCTGGTAATACAGGAGATACCTAGGAGGGCTGCCTGATTTCTGCTGGAACCAGGAAATCCTAAATCCCCCAACAGTGAGTCCACTGCTCAGGGTGCAGGGGAGTCTCAAAGATGTTCCCAGGGATGCAGAGAGGGACGGCAGCTGAGTCAGCACAGGCTGGAAAAGGGAACCTGCAAACAAAGACACTCATAAATGCTGGGCAGGGGCACAGGTGAAGTCTCTAAGGGTCTGAGCCAGAGGGCATGACATAGGTTTAGCTCTTGCCTCAGAGCTCCAAGGCCTGTGCCTACCAGAGCAGCGAGAGAGAAGCACAAGGAGGAGAGGAGTCCAGGCCATGGTGGACACAGCCCCTGAGCCCCACAGTGGAGCTGGGCTGCCCCAGGCCTCCTTTTCTCTCCCACCAAATGCCAGAGGAGGGGCTGTTCATACAAATTTGCTTTCATGCACTGACTGCGCAGGCCCTCTCTGAGCCCTGATGCGGGAGCGTAGCTCACACTAGATCCAGGAGGATGAAGGTTTGTTTGCCCCTTGGGAGAACCATAGGAGGAAGCAGCTGTTGAGATGGCACAAATGTCCTTGCTCAGGAGACTCTGCCAAACCAGAGAGGACTCAGCTGCTGAGACTCCATCTGTGAGCACAGGGCCAAACCCCAGGCCTGGCTCCATTGAGTATATGGTCTTTCCTGAGCCCCAGTGCAGGAACTGCAGTCAGTCCCACAGCCCCACCTGCTGGTCACTAGACTGAAGGCCTGGGAGCCAGGCTGCTCATTTCCCCCTCACCAGGTCACTTTGTATGTCTGAACAAGGATGGTCTGTCTCTGACCTTTTGCTCTTATAGAACATTGAGCTTGATTACTAACAGTTTCTCACTCTCAGGTCTGTTCCAGTTGCAAGATGTGCACAAACTACAACCTAAGTTATTAACATCTCCAGAGATGATTCTAGGAAAAACTAATAAATACATTTTTTCATCAGATCAGTGCATCAGAGGAGGGGTCTGCTGGGCTGATTCGAAGGCATGGAGAACTCTTCATGGAAGCTATATGAAGGAGAATATTCCAGGAAGGAAAATTGCTCAGTAATCTTTTCAAGATGTGAAAAATGAGGAAGATGAGGAAAAGGAAAGATGAGTGTGGAGTGGGTAGGATGAGGAGAGGAAACAAACCAAGTTCACATGCAATCCATGCTTCTATCTTTTTTGCCTTTCAGCAAAATCAGCTTTGCTGAGGTGCTCACAGGGTTGGCTGCTATTGAGTGTGAATGTGGAGGTGGAGACAAGGACTGTCTGGTCAAAAAAGAGCAGGCAAGTGAAGGATGTCCTGAGAACCTCTCCATCACAATGGTGACAGGAACCCTGTTTCATATTAGCCTTAAGTTTGCTCAGCCATGCTCTCCAATGGCTTCTTAATTTGGAGGAAAGTCTTCCACTTCCTTTAGTATGGAATGTTCATTCACATTGTATGCTTTATGAAGATTGTCTCTAGATTTGTTCAACATCAGCCTTGCAGGATTGAGGTTTGCCCTCCCAACCACTTAAGGTCAACAAGGGCCTCCCCTCTTTCTTACTGAGTGTCATCAATAGTGTGGTGTTGACTTGAACTTTCCCAATTCAGGTCTCCTGGGGAATGAATGAATTAGCCTGTCTTATTTAGCCAGGGCTGCTTGTAATGAATACCAGTGACAAGTTGTCTTAAGTATGGGAATTGGCTTTCTCACAGTTTGGGAAGGTAGAAGTCCAAAGGCAAGGTTTTGACAGGACCTTGCTTTCTCTGAAGGTGGTGGCATCTTGCCAGCAATCCATAATTCAACCCCTGCTTCTGTCACCTGGCCATCTGTCTCCTATGCCTGACCTTGTCTAAATTTCCTTTACTTATAAGGACTCAACTCGTACTGGATTAAGATGTCCCTTGATTCAGCTTGGCCTCCCCTTCACTAATAGGATCTTTGATGATCAATTATAGATATTTCACATCCACAGGAATGGAATTTAGGACAAGAACATGACTTATGGGGTATCCAACTCAATCCAAAATTAGGGCAGTGGCATTTTGCACTCACTTCCTTGCAAGCAGGTACTATTCTGACCTACTTTTCTATCTCAATGGGACCTAAGGAAGCCTGTCTGGTAATTGTTCAACTCCTGGGGATCCTCAGCCTATGTAGTGCCCTGACCAGGTCCCATTCAGCTCATGGCACTTTTCCTTAAGCTGCGAATCTTGAGAATTTGTTTATGTATGTAGAATTCAAGCAAACACAACACCTAAAATAATTGTAATGCAGAGCTCGCTTGGGAAGTGTAAGAGTGGGGACCATTAAACATTTCTTGTATTCCTTAAACTTATTTTCTAATTTCATAATTAAATTATAAACAATGGTTTCATTATATTTTTAAAAGGAATATCCTTTTCAAAGCTTTCATAAATGAATATATTCAAGTAAGAAAATTTAAATTTTTAATATCATAGCATAATTTTTCCTTTTAGATGAAAAGCACAGGAAAGCTTTGGAGTTTTACACTGAAAATGGTTATTAAAGTGAAAAAGGAGCCTGTCCATTTTTAAGGTTAAGATGTCATGACTGGACTGTGTTGAGGGTAGGGGTGGAGGGGGCAGGGTTACCACTTCCACACTTGTTCCTTCAGAGCTCTTGATCCTCACCTGGCCCAGGTGTGTGGGCCTCTCCCTTTCCTTCTTTGTGTCCTACAGCCCACATTTTCCTCTTCATCAGTTTCACTGCTCAGAGCACAGTCATATGAAGGGTGAGCAGCTAAGAAACCAGGTTCAGTCCCCTTGGATGGACAATTATAGACACTGTACAACAGAGAAGCAGCCCTAAGCAGAGACTAGTGACAGGACTACAGTCCTCTCTGGCTTTGGCTCTTGGTGATTTATGGGGACAAGTTTGTCTCTCCAGGGCCTGAGATGCCTTCTGGATCCTGCACTGCATCACAGTAAAACCAGACCTCCATCCATCTCTGTGCCTCCTCAGTGATTCCAGATCCTTTGTTTGTGCTGCAGATCCTACCACCAATGGTGGCAAAGACCTTGAGGTAAGGGCTTGGTCTGAGCATCAGTGAAGCCAGAAATCACATGGTTTTGTGGATGTCTCAGTGCTCATCCCCTTCTATTCCTTCCTGAATGAAACAATTCATTGACAGTTTAGTTTTTAGTTCAATAGATGATTTAATTGAGTTTTAGAAATATGTTTTGTATGCAATGTTAGATGTTATTAAATTAAAGACTATCTACCCTCTACTAGTTGCTTTTGTTAATAATTATCAACAAAATAAACACTTCTATTGAAAAGCATCTTAAAAGGTAGAGCTAAGGAATTCTTAAATTTGGTCTCCATAAGAGTTCCCACCAAGGTCCCTACTCTCTCATGGAATCCTCTTTGATTGTTAGTTGGACAAAGAAGTCCAAATTTAGTCATTAACATCTGTCCTCATGTAAATATTTTCTAGACATTTCATTAACTGAAATATTTTCATTCATTTGGAAGGAATTGTAGATACAATATCACCCAAGGTCTAACAGGTTAACATGGATCAATGACTTCTTTACTTACATTTCAGGTTTGCTTGTATAAAAACCATGATACCCATTTATTTCCATAAGTGTATGAACCCATTTTCTTCTGGAACAGTGTAATTTTCCTGAAAGAGTTGATAAACCTCTGATGTTCTTTCCATAATGCCACTTCTATTCTCTAATGCACAAAGGATTTTATTTTTTTCTTTAAACCCTAGTATTTTTACTAGAATATACCATGCCGTTAGTCCTTTTATAGTGAATGTGCAGTGTGCACTTTTAATATCTAGCTTCAAAATTTTTTCTTTCCTGGATAAAAGTAATAATTTTTAATATTTGTTCCTTTCCTTTGCTTTGGTTTTGTCATTTAGGCACTCCTGTTAACATATTGGACCTTCTGTCTGTCTTCAAATTTTGGTATTTTTTCTCAATTTTTTTTTTACATTCTCTATTTAAGTTCCTTTCAGCACTTTCCTCCTTTTCACCTTCTCTTTCTATTTAGGCATTATGCTTTCACAGTGTTTCTTCTAGTTTACAATTCAATTATGAAGTGTTTTTTTTTTCAATTATTCTTATTTTTTTAAAGTTCTGTACCTTCAATTTTAGAGTTACCTTATTTATGATGTCCTCTCATTTACTATTTCATTTTCTTAATGCCTTTTACCTTACTTTTTAGACAGTTTATTTCAGGAAATAATGTACATTAGCGTGGTGTAGAACTTTCATTCATTTTTTCAGCTGTTACTCTGCATTGTTTCCTTTTCTCCCAATATTACTTTTGTATTTGAAATGACATGGATATTTTTCCTTTGGCATTTCATATGATTTTTTGTTTAAATCTGTAGACAGAATTGAGATTCAGAATAGCTTTCCTCCAAAACACAGATTTGTCTCTCTCTTCTGATTTTTCCTTAAAATTCTGTAAAATATGAGAACTTTCTCCCTGATATTTCCTGCTTCTCTACTTCTATCCTTCCTGAATATAGGACTTCATTCTCATTATTTCTATTGCAAGTAACGCTCTCTATTTTCTTTCTGCATTTGACTTTTGAATATTTCTTTGAAATCTAATCTCTTGTATAGAAAGGATACATCTACCAACACTTTGTTAATCTCTAGTCATTCCCTATAAATGTATATTGTTTTCATAATTCAATTTTCTTTAAAGGCATTTTCTATTATATGTTTCAAAATATAATTCATTTCTGAATTACCTTATTTTTAAATACATAAACATATTTTGTTCATGTAATTTTAAAGCTTCATTTTCTTATAATTATTTTATATTGAATTTTATTTGGCTTTTATAATTTATATTTGAGTGATTAATTCAGATTTCATTTTCTATTGTTTCAAATCAATATATTTTCATACATATTTGGTGTTTTTTTTATTTTACTCATTTATTTACTTAAATTAAACAAACTTTATTGATGCATAAATTGTGGTACAGAAGTACATTTCAAATGATTCAAGCCCAAAACCATGAAAACATAATTTATGGCAACAAACTTCAGTCCTCTAACACACTAACATCTAGATTACTATCTAATCTACAGGCATTGCTTCACTTAATCTGTAAAAAGTCAATATTAAGTCTAGTTTTACAAATGGGGTATTGGAGGCACAGGAAGTTGCAGCAAATTTCCCAAATTTACACAGCAGGCATGTAATAGAGCCAGCATTCAAAAGTCAGGCAGCCTGTCACCAGATTCTGACCTTGCAGAGCAAAGCTACTCAGCTAACACAAAATAATTAACTACGATACTGGCAGGCTCTTTTGAAGCACCAAACTTTTAAATTTTGCAATGAGCCCATTTATCTCATTTGTCTTTCAGTGCTTGTGTTTATGAAACCATTGCCAACCACAAGATCTCAAAGATGCTTTCCTACATTTTCTTCTAGGTGTTTTATGATCCTGGTTCTTATATTTAGGGCTTTGGTCCATCTTGAGTTAATTTTATAGGGTGTGAGATGGTGAGCCTCTTTCCATCTTTTGGATATGGATATCCTGTTCTCCAAGCACCATTTGAGGAAGAGACAATTCTATCCGAGTTAAGTGGACTTGGAGGTATTATAGAATCTCTGTTGGCCATATATGTGTGGGTCTATATCTGAACTCTCAAATCCATTCCATTGGTCAGTATGTTTATCCTTGTGCCAGTACCTTGCTGTTTTGACCACTGTAGCTGTTTAAAGTCAGTTTCACGATTCCTCCAGTTTCATTCTTTTTTAACATGGTTATGGCTATTTTGGTTCTCTTATCCTTCCTAATACATTTTCTACTTAGACAAAAATGTTGTTGGAACTTTAATTGGGATTGTGATGAATCTGTTGGTTAGGATAGGCATCTTAATGCTGTTCAGTCTTCCAATTCATGAACATGGAATATTCTTTCATTAATGTGGGTCTTTGGTTTCCTTTAGTGATGTTGTGTGGTTTTCTGTGCACAAGTTCTTTACATACAAAGTTAAGTTTATTCTTAGATATTTGATTCTTTTAGTTGCAATTGTAAATGGAATTTTTTTCTAGATTTCCTCCTCAGACTCCTCATTATTAGCATGCAGAAACAGTACTGATTTTTGCATGTTAATCTTATATCTTGCCACTTTACTCAACTCATTTCTCAGCTCTAGAAGCTTTGGTGTAGATTCTTCAGGACTTTCTGTGTATAGGATCATGTTAAGTGCTAATAGTGAAAGTTTTACTTCTGCCTTTCCAATTTGGATAAACTTTATTTTTTTTTCTTGCCTAAGTACTCAAGCAAATACTTTTAATAAAATGTTAAATAAGAGTGGTAACAGTGGACATCCTTGTCTTTTTCCAGATCTTCAAGGAAAAGCCTTTAGCCTTTCACCTTTAGTATGAGGCTAGCTGTGTGTTTTTCATATGTGCCCTTTACATGTGGAGTAAGTTTCCTTTTATTCCTATCTTTTGAAGTATGAGGCTAGCTGTGTGTTTTTCATATGTGCCCTTTACATGTGGAGTAAGTTTCCTTTTATTCCTATCTTTTCAAGTATGAGGCTAGCTGTGTGTTTTTCATATGTGCCCTTTACATGTGGAGTAAGTTTCCTTTTATTCCTATCTTTTGAAGTGTTTTTAATTAAGAAAACATGCAATATTTCTCAAATGACTTCTGCTTCAATAGAGATGATCATATGCTATTTTTTCCTTTGATCTGTTGATGTGGTGTATTATATTACATTTTTTTCTTATGTTGAACCATCCTTGCATATCTGGGATAAAATCCACTTGATCTTGGTGAATAATTCAATTGATGTGTTGTTGAATTAGATTAGCAAGAGTTTTGTAGTGGATTTTTGCACTTAAGTTCATTAGATAAATCCAACTGTAGTTTTCTTTTCTTGTAGCATCTTTATGTGTCTTCAGTATTAGGGTGATTTTAGCTTCATAGAATGAGTTAGGTAAGGCTCCCTCCTCTGCAAATTTATGGAAGACTTTGAGCCAGATTGATATTAATTTTTTTCTGGAATGAGTAATGGAATTCACCTGTGAAGCCACCTGGTCTTAAGTCTTTACATGGCTGGGAGTTTTTTAATGATGAATTTAATCTCATTACTTGTGATTGGTCTGTTGAGTTCTTCTTTTGTCAATATAGGTTGCTTGTGTGTTTCTGAAAATTCATCCATTTTATCTACATTTTTTTGGCATGAAGTTTTTCAAATGATCCTCTTTTTATTTCTTTACATCTTCTCTCTGCAAGTGTAGCTAATGGTTTGTCAATTTTATGAATCTTTTCAAAGAACCAGGTTTTGGTTTTGTTAATTCTTCCAAAAATTTTTTTATTCTGAATTTCATGGAATTCCACTCTAATCATTTTTTAATTCCTTTCTTCTGCTCTCTTTGTTATTATTTTGTTGCTTTTTTTCTAGTTCCTCCAGGTTTGCAGTTTTTTCTGAAAACCTGATTTTGATTTTAGCTCTTTTTTATTTTTTTTTTAATTTAAATTTTTTTAAAAAATTATTACCAGGAGGTCCCAGGGATCAAACCCGGGTCCCTCCATACTTTCTTATTTTTTAATGTAAGCATTTAGGGTTAAAATTTCCTTCTCAGCATTAAGTTAGCTGCATTCCATTAATATTGATATGTTCACTCTCATTTTCATTTGCTTTGAAGTAGTTTTGATTTCTATCTCAATTTCCTCCTTGACCTGCTGATTGTTTAACAGTGTGTTGTTAACTTCCATATATTTGTACCTATTCCAGTTCTCTGTCCTTTATTGATTTCCTGCTTCTTTCCTTTTTAGTCAGTAGAAGTGATTTGTATAATTTCAATCTTTCTAAATTTCTTGAGATGTTTTTCTATGACCTATCATGTGGTCTATCTCCCCACAATTTTGAAGGTCTATTTTGCCAGATACAGAGATCTTGGTTTCCAGGTTTCTCCGTATGTACATTAAATATGTCATACCACTACCTTCTTGCCTCCATGGTTTCTGATAAGAAATGGGCATTTCATCTTATTGAAGATTGCTTGTATATGATGAATCAGTTTTCTCTTGCTGCTTCAAGATTCTCTCTTTATTTTTGCATTTGAAAATCTGATTAATATATTTATCAGAGTATTTCTGTTATGATTTTTTCAGTTTGTAGTATGCTTTGCTTCCAGGATATGTACATCCATTTCCCTCATAAGAGTAGGGAAATTTTTGGTCATTATTTCTTCAAACACTCCATCTGCCCCTTTATCCTTCTTTTATCCCTTTGGTACACCCCTAACCTGTATTTTTGTGTGCTTCATGTTTTCAAGTAATTCCCTGAGACCTTGTTCAATTCTTCTCTTTTTTAAATGTATCTGTTTTTTATTTGTGCAATTTTGTATGTCCTGTCTCCTAATTCACTAATTCTTTCCTCTGCCTCTTCACTTCTGCTATTGTATAATTCTACTGTGTATTAATTTATTTTTCCTTTTATTACCATAAGATATGTTACTTTTCAATGTATGTTTCCAATTTATCTGCATGTTCACTCAGTGTCTTCTTAATATCCCCTATCTCTTCCATCATCTTGAATTGGTTTAGGAGATTTGTATGGATATCTTGGGTTGGTTGCTCTAAATTCTGCATCTCTTCTGACTTATTAGTTTTTTCCTTTGATTGGGACATATCTTCAATTTTCTTAGTATGTCTTGATGAGTGCTGGTGTCTAGGCATCTGCACTAGAATTTAGAATCTGCTGAATTCTAACTAGATTAGAATCTGCTTATTTTAATACTGAACTTCTTTCTCTTGTCAAGGGTTTTATTGCTGTTTGGCTCTACTTTGTCACTTGTATCAGTTTAGACTTGCCCATGTTTAACTGATCAAAAATGGGTCAGAGACCCATGAAAGGGGTGCAGTACAATTCCAAAAAGCCAGTTGTTCTGAGGTGCCCTCACTCAATCTGAATGTTTTAGTCTTTCTTTTATGTTGAAACATAGTTCTCTGGCCTCCAGAATCCAACACAGCCATCTATCTGCCTCCTGTGTATACTTGCACCTGACAACACTAAGTGAAACTTCCCGCATGGGCAATCCATGCTGCTTCCACCTGCCCATAGCAAAGTTGCCCTTGTAGCCATTCCATGTCACTCTCCTTTATACCTGGCAAGGTTTGCCTCAGGAGAAGACCATGATGCTCCCCCATCACTCCCTTGCACCAGGTGGAGCTTATCTTGCAGGCCACCTGCATAGCTTCTCCACCATCACATCATCAGTGGTCAGTGGGTCACCCATGTTGTTTCCCCCACTGTTTCCCCTGCACTTAGAAGTCTACCTGTCTTCCTGTCACTTTGAGAAAAATAGCAATTTATGTCCAATTTCCTATTAAATAGATTAAAAACCTTGATCAAGGGTGATTTATCCCAGACTCAAAAGAATGATTCAACATAAAAATCACTCAATGTTAAAATCCATACCAATAGAATAAGGAAATACTGCATGAACATCTCAATGGACAGACAAGGTATTTGCCAAAATCCACCATTCTTTCAGGCTAAAAAAACTCGGGGAAATAATACTAGATTTTAACATCCTTAATATATTAAAAGATCATGTACAATAACTCATAGCTAACCTTATAATCAATGGTGAAATTCTGAAAATCCATCCACTGAAGTCAGGAACCAGTTAAGGTAGTACACTTATGTTACTTCCACTCAACATTTTACTGGAAGTTCAACCCAGAGCAATTAGGAAAGAAAATAAAAGAAAAACATATGAATTGGAGAGGAAGGAGAAAAGCTCTCTCTGTGCAAAGATGACATGTTCTTTTATACACAAATTCTGAAATAATACTCAAGAAAACCATGGGATCTAATAAATGTATTCAGAAGATTTAAAGGATACAAAATATAAATGAAAAATTCAGTTGTTTATATACTCCATCAAAGAATAACCTGAAATGGAAATGAAAATTTACATTCATTTGGCATCTAAAAGAATAATTCCTAAGCATAAATTTAATGAAAGAGGTGAAGAACTCATACACTAAACTAGGGGAAAAAATTGCTGAACAAAATTGAAGACCTAAACCCCTGGCAAGATATACATTGTTCATGTAGAGTAAGATGAAATATTGTTCAGGTGTCAATACTACACAAAGTGAACAATAGATTCAATGACATATTTATCAAATTCTCAACTGACTTTTACAGAAATGGAAAAATCAATCCTCAAATTCAAATGGAATCATTAATTTTTATGACTTCAAAGAAAAATTTTGAAAATGTCTCAAAGTACAAAACACACTAATCAGAATATTATCAAAAATTATGCTATATAACATACAAGGAACTAGGGAAATCTGCTCTCTTCTCAAGGTATATACTTTCAAAATAAATAGTCCTAAAATAATCAAAGAAGTGGTTATCAAAAAAAGTGGCTAGTATAGGTGTGCTCAATAAGAAAGGTAAATCCTTGGAAAGAATGGAAAGACAGGATTTCTCAACAGAGAAACAGAAACAAATAAAAAGTGTAAATAAATATTACAGATCTAAACATATAAAAAAGAAAAAATTCAGTTGGGCTGAATATTAGAATGCAGGCATCAGAGGAAAGAATTGGTGGGCTGAAAGTTGGCTGAGTAGAAATAATAAAATCTCAGCAACATAATAGAGGAAAAAGATTTATCAAAAAATATCAGAGCCTGAAAGAACTGAAGGAGAATATTAAAAATTTTAATATTCATTCCAAAGACTGAAAGAGGAAGAAAGAAACAGGTTTAGAATAAATATGAATTAAAGTGACTGAGCACTACTCAAATTTGGAAACAAATATATGCAATGATCAGAAAATCTTACCTTGGGAAAATCTAATCAAACAACAAAAAAAGCAAAGCTGAAGACAAAATCTTAAAAAGAAGAAGAGGAAAATGATACATTACTAGTAGGAAATTCATAATTTGGAAGACTGTGATTTCTGTTCAGAAATACACAGGCCAGAAGAGAGTAAAACTTTGAAGTGCTGAAAAAAAGGAATTATCATGAACCAAGAAGAGTCTAGCCAGCAAATGTTGCTTAAGGTTTGAAGGGAAAATTAATACAGATGGACAGGACTGAAAAACAAGAGAATTCATCACCAGAGTAATTGCTTATAAATATGTGAAAAGAACTACTACAGGTTGAATCAAATGGATACAAGAAAGACGCATTGATATTTAGAGATAAAGGACATAGTCTAGAAATGATGAGTATCTGGAAAAACGAAATAACCTCTTTTTAACTTGTTTCATATATTTTAAAAAATACAAACTTTGCAAAGTTATACCCTACTTTTGGTGGAAGGATACACTAAATGTAGAGGGAATGCAGATGACCACTATTAGGAATGGGGTTAAAAGATCTATATAACTGTAAGTCAAATGGGTATATCATTAACTTTAATAGATACTGATGAGATTGGTATATATATGTATATAATACATATTATATGTTATTCTCAGAGCAATCACTAAAAAACAAATCCAAAAAAATTCTAGAAAACTTTTGTGATTTAAATTGTCCTTTAATTAAGAGATAGGAATAAAATAGCTAAGAGATTGGCAAAGAACTTGTTGAGTGAACAATAGTGTTCATTCTCTTGCCTAAATACCTAAGAGTAGGATTGCTGTGTCATAGGTCAAGTTCACCCCTACCAGCTGATCTTCCCACCAGTCATGCCACCACAGCAGTTTCTGGGTGGCCGCTACTCTTCAGATCTGCACAGACTCCCCAATCAACCTGGAGAAAATGCAAGGAGATTTACTGGCACTGACCCCACAGGGTCTCCTGTAGTAACCTTCCAAGTGTCTAAAACCAATGACCTACCTGTTTTTTGTCCTGCTAGTTCAGGAGACTCTTGTCCTACATGAATGATGACATCATTGGTGCTAGAGCAGAAAATGTGTCTCACAATAAGTCCTGTCTGTATCATGCTAAACATGATTTCCCAGCATCAGAATGTGCAGAAATGGCAGAAGGTCCTGGGGACAGGACTGCAGCCTTTGAAACATCTGCATTCTGCCTGTGATTGTGCACACATTTTCCCTATTGCATCCCAGGCACAACTCAATGAGGGTGGGATTTGCCATTGACAGAGTTTTCCTGGAACATGGTGCTGTATCCATAGACCCACCCTACACACCTGACCTTTATGGGCAGTTACTTGGGCAAGCTTTGTCCCTTTCACAAACATGCACATGGGCCAAAAACTTGTCAAAACCATCAGAGAAGGGTCTCATTGACTCTGGGAGTTCAAAGTCTACATTTGTGTTCTGGGGCTTACTGGGGGCCTCTCCTCCTTCCTGGGAGACCTAGGCCTCTAAAGAGAAACCTCCATTCCAATAGCTAGAAAGCAGCTACAACCACAACTCCAAGACCTCTCCTATGAGTATGGACATGTAATTCTCCTCCTTAATAGAGTGACAGGATTCTCCCATATGTCTTGTTGGGACTCAGGGGGGGACATAGTCTATCTCTCAGGAAGGGACTGCTTATCTCCCTTGGGAGATTTGGGATCAGGCATGGTTTCTCAAAAGGATGTGGAGGTATCTGAGTGAACAAATAATCCACAGTGTCCCTTATTCAGTGTACCATAAATCAGAGAACCTGCATTGAGTTAAGCATGTGAAAGGATATGAAAAGCCATTTAATATCACTTGTGATCAGTAAAATTCATAGGAGCTGCAAGGTTTCACACCCATATCTTCCAGAATGTACTTCCTTTGGTGAGTAAGGGCAAGAACAGGGAATGTACATACTCAATACTTGTGCAGTCACTGCCAACTCTCAGTCTAGATTGGTCAGACAGTTGTGCAGAACTTAGGAAGAAAATTGTAGGCTTGCAGATTTCATCCATTAAACAAACAAGGCCCAGTCCAGTGGTAACTTTCTCAGTTGTTTAGCCTGAACTGCTCATCCAGTGTTGTTCATTAGAAAGAGAAGCTAATTCTTTCCAGAGCAGTTATATAGCAGTTGGTCTGGAATGTCCTGGTTTATGAGTCAGCATGGGAGCCAAGCAGACCACTGGTCACTAGGGGTGGTCATCTGATAGTGTCAAGGTGTTGGAAGAAGATGGACACATGTTTGAATGTCCCCTGGTCCATCAGAGGGACTTTATGTGATAGAAACTGAAGTGTATTTTGGGTCAAGTTTTGAAATGGAGAGACAAGAGGCTGGGCCAGCATTGAACCCTTCTCTTGGCTTAGGTACCTCTGCCAGGATCAATGATCTTCCCCAGCATTGGGTCAGTAAGATTTGTGAAAGAGACTGCTATAGTTTGCATAAGCTGCTATAACAAATACCACATGTCAGTTTGTTTAAACAACAGGAATTTATTGTCTCATATTTTGAAAGATTAAACTAAAAGTCAAGGTCTTGACAAGACCTTAATTTTTTTGAAGTCTTTAGTGTTCTGGATATGGGAATCCTCCATCACATGGCGCTCTCTCTCTCTCTCTCTCTCTCTCTCTCTCTCTCTCTCTCTCTCTCTCTCTCTCTCTATCTCACTTCTATTTTTGTGCCCAAATTCCTTTGCTTTTAACAACTTCAGCCATATTGGATTAAGGACACCCTCATTCATTTGGGCCACATCTTAGCTAATTCTACAGTCTTCAAAGGTCCAATTTACAAGTGGGTTTACAACCAGAGACCTGGGGGTTAGGAATTAAAAATCTCTTTTTTGGGGTGACTTTATTCAATCCCCAACTGTGAATGAAGCAACTTCTTGTTCCAGGTGTCCAAGGCATGAGCTAGAGTTCTCTGGTGCTTGGGGATCACAGTATCCAGAAAACTTGCTACATTTCCTGCCCGAGATTCACCACACATCAGTGATGTGACTATGGCAAGTGACTTAACTGCTCTAAACTGTTTTGATAACAGGTCTTTTCCATGAGCTGTAAAGCATCAAAACCATGTAAATGCTGAAAGACAGTATCCATCCTTTAATGTTGTTCCCAAAAGATGTGCAGATCCTAGTCATAAAATTGGGGTCTTGCAAACTTTATCCATCAAACCAATAACCTTCTGTCCAGTGGGTGACTTTCCCAGTTCATTAGCATCAACTGCTAATCCAAGGTTGTTCGGAGGAAGGTGAAGCTAATCCTTTGAGTAGCTGTCATTTGGCAGTTGGTCAGGAATGTCTGGGTTTCTGAGCCAGCTTGTGAGCCATGCAGTCCACTAGTAACCCAGGGTGTTCACTTGACTCCCAGAAAGGTTCACAGAAGGTAACTGGTTCTTTGACAACTCTTGGTAAGGAGGGCCAAAAGTTTGAACTTCATCCAGAACTTCATGGGGGCTTCATGTGATGGAAAGGGCACTGTTGTTAGGGTCTGAGATTGAAATGTAGAGTCATGATGTTGGGACAGTATCTGTGCTCCTTTTATGGTCAAGAAACATCCTCTGGGGCATTGATTTCCTCCCCCAGCAAGTTTGTGGCAGGACCAATTTTTAAAGGAGTGTCTCAATGTGCCATGGCCAAATTGGCAAAACAGCGAGCCAAAGGAGAAAGCAGAAAAGCAATTAGAAATTATCTTGAGATGAGCAAAAACAAAAACACTGCATACCAAAATTTATGGGATGCAGTAAAGGCAATATAGAGAGGGAAATTTATAGCCCTAAATTCTTACACTACAAAATGAAAGAGCTAAAATCAAGGACCTAACTGCACACCAGGAGGAACTAGCAAAAGAACAGCAAACTAAGTCCAAGACAAGCAGAAAGAAATAACAAAGAGTAGAGAATAAATAAAAGAAATAGAGATAAAAACCAAAAACAATAAAAAGTATTAATAAAATCAGAAGTTGATTCTCCGGAAAGATCAATAAAATTGACATAGCTTTAGCTAGACTAATAAAGAAAGAAAGGGAAAAGATGCAACTAAATAATATAAGAAACTAGAGGGAGACATTTTATTGATCCCACAAGAATAATAAAAAGGATCATGTTCTTCCTTGCAAAAGGTGGCCAGTGCAATACATGAGAAATATATTGACTTTTTAAAATTTTATTGAAGTATTTCATTCATACATGAACATACATAAACAATAAGTGTTTAGTAAAAGTTGTGAACTTACAAAATAAACATGCATAACATCATACAGGCATCCCATTCATCACTCCACCACTAACACCTTGTATTATTGGGAAACATTTGTTACAACCTATGCAAGAGCAGCATCAAGATATTACTACTAACTATATTCCACATGTTACAAATGGTGTCTTTTTCTCTCAACCATGCTATTATTTTTTTATAAAGGGTGTGTATAAGGGTAATAGCTTGCTGTTTTGAGGCTGTGAAAATGTCCAAATCTAGGCATCATCAGAGATATTTTCTTACCAAACATAAGCTGTTAGCAGATCCTGGAGTCCTGCCACATGGCAAGGCAAGATGGCAGCCTGTCTGGCTTTCTCCTCCTTGTGTTCCCATTAAACCCAGCTGTGGATAGTGTAGCACATGGCAGGGCTCATCTCTTCAGCTTTGAGTTGCTCCATGGGTTTAGCCTCTTGGGTGTTTTGTTTCTCCAGCTTGGCTGCTAGAGCTCCTTGAGTCCTCTCTCACATCGCAGGGTAAAAATGGCAGCTGGCTTTTTCTGTGTTTTGACTTTCAGTTCTCAGTTTACATAAGTTTCCAGCAAGAGGCTGGAGACCCAACCTGAGCCTCCCCTTACTGACAGAGTCCAATCAAAGGACCACACACTCACAGGCATATATTAGTTCTAAGTACATGATCTTCTCAGATTCACAAAAGAACTTCAAACTGTTACAGTTCTTAAGAGCATACTATGAACAATTGTATGCCAATAAATTAGACAACCTAGATGAAATGGCTACATTCCTAAAAACATATCACAACCTAGAGTGATTCTAGAAAAGATAGAAAATCTCATCAGACCAATTACAAGTAAGCAGATTAAATCACTATCAAAAACCTCCAAACAATCAGAGAAAGACTTGAAAAGACATCTCTCTAAAGAAGATATACAAAGGGACAGAAGACACTTGAAAAGATGCTCAAAATCCTTAGCCCTCAAGGAAATGCAAATTGCAATCACAATGAGATACCATTTCATACCCACTAAAATGGCTGTGGTTAAAAAATAGAAAATGACATGTATCAGAGAGGATGTGGAGAAATAGGAACACTCATTCATTGTTGGTGGCAATGTAAAATGGTGTAGTGGCTGTGGAAGAGAGTTTGGCAGTTGTTTAGAGAGCTAAGTATAGAGCTACCATGTGACTTGTCAATGCCACCACTAGGTATATACCCTAAAGAAATAAATGAAAGCAGAGTCATGAACAGATATTTGCACACCACTGATCATAAGGACATTATTAAGAATTGTGAAAAGATGGAAGCAACCCAACTATCAATCAATTGTTAAATGGATAAACAAAATGTGTCATACACACACACACACACACACACACACACACACAATAATATTTAGCCATAAAAGGAATGAATTACTGATACTGTAAGAAATTGTGTTGAGTGAAATAAGCTAGGCACAAAAGGACAAATATTTTATGATCTCACTGATTTGATATTTTTAGAATAAGTCAATTCAGAGAGTCAGAATCTAGTATATAGGTTACCAGGGTAGTGTGGATAGAGAATTGGGATATCATCCTTAGCATGTATAGGGTTCCTATTTGGAATGATGGAAATGTTTTGGTAATGGATGGTGGTGATGTTAGCACATTAAGAATTTAATTAACAGCTGAGAAATTTATTTCTCAATGGGATTAAAAGGGGAAAATGTTAGACTGTATATATGGTAAAAGAATTTTAAAAAATTAAAAATTCATGGAAGGAAGTACACTACACAAATTGTGAATCCTATGTTAAACCATGGACTATATTTAATAGTGCAATTTTAAAATTATGTAATCATCAAGTATAATAAATGTTCCACACCAATGCACATTGTATGTATTGGGGTAGTTTATGAGAATCCCATATTTTGCACATGATTTTTCTAAAAACCCACAACTTCTCTAATAAAGGAAAACAAAAGAAAACAAAGAATTCCCCAGAAAGAAAAGATCAAGATCAGATGGCTTCACAAGTGAATTCCACCAGACTTTTCAAGCATTAATACCGTTCCTGAGCATACACTTCTGAAAAGTTGAAGAGAAGGGAAAAGGATATGATGCCCACTGTTGCCACTGTTATTCAACATTGTACAAGATATTCTAGCCAGAGGAAGTAGGAAAGAAAAAGAAATAAATGGCATCCATATTATAAAGGAAGAAGTAAAATTTTCACTATTTGCAAATGACATGATCCTATATATAGAAAGTCCCATAAAATCCACAAAAAACTCCTAAAGCTAATGAACAAATTCAGTAGTGATGTCCTGTGAAATAAACATACACAAATCAGTAATATTTATGTACAATTCTGAGGAGGAAATGAAGAAAATTATTCATTTCTAATTATAACTAAAATGATGAAATATCTCAAAAAAATTTTAAGCAAGGATGTAAAGGACATGTGCATAGGAAACTTGAAAACTATGCCAAAAGAAATCAAAAACCTTATGGATAGATGGATAATCCCTGCTCATGCACTGGAAGCCTGAAAATTGCCAAGTAGTCAATTCTACCAAAAATGAATTACAGATTCTATGCAATTCCAATGCAAATTGCAACAAGGACTTTGCAGAAATGGAAAAGACAGTCAACAAACTTAATTGAAAGGCTATGCTGTCCCAAAAAGTCATAACCATCATGCAAAACAAAGTTGGAGGATACAAACTTCTTGACTTTAAAATTTATTACATAGCTACAGTGGTCAAAACAACAGTCCTGGCACAAGAATAGATATTTACATGAATGGAATCAAACTGAGAGTTCAGAAATAGACCCTCACATCTATAGCCAATTTAATTTTGACAAGGGTGCCAAATCTACTCAATGGGGAAAGTATAGTCTGCAATAAATGGGAGAACTGGATATCCATATGTAAAAGAAAGATAGAAGGTCCCTATCTCATATCATATAAAAAAATTTAACTGAAAATGTAAAAAGAACTAAAGGAACTAGGAACATAAAACTTCTAGAAGAAAACATAGGGAAGATCTTGAAAATCTTGTGTTGGGCAATGACTTTATGCCCAAAGCACAAACAATGAAAGAAGCACAGATAAATGAAGCTCATCAAAATTTTAACATTTTATGCCTATAATGACATTGTCACCAAAGTGAAAAGACAACTTATTCCATAGAAGAAAATATTTGGAAACCATCTATCCATTAAGGGTTTAATATCTAGAATATATAAAGAAATCCTAAAACTCAGCAATACAATGAAGGACAACCCAATTAAAAATGGGTGAAAGACTTTCATAGACATGTCTGCAAAGAGGATATACAAATGGCCAGAAAGTATATGAAGAGGTGATCACCACCATTATCTACTGTGGATGTGCAACTCAAAGGCAAAATGAGATACCATTACACATCCACTAAAATGACTGTTATTAAAATATGGAAAACAACAAATATCGGAGAGGATGTGGACAAATAGGAACACCCATTCATTGCTGGTGGCAAAGGAAAATGGCCACACAGCAGCAGTTAGACCTTGCAATATGGAGAATGCATTCCCTCGGAAAATTCTGTGATGACCGGTCACCATGATTATCTCATGATGCACATATGGTTCACAGTTCTGTCACTCTGTGCCCAGAGAGATTTGAAGTTTGGGAAAAGGTGGATAAGGTCCCAGATTACTTCCTACTCTTCATAGAGATGGGAAATCTCAATTGCTGTTTGAGAGGTATGATCATATTGACCTATTTAATTAATTCAATTCCCCAAAGTTGTTTAGTTTTTCACAAAATATTCTCCTCTTTTCTTTTAGTTTCTCCTCTCCAAATTGTCCTACAGAATTTTAGATCTGTATACTTCTCTCTTACTCCTTAATTTATATTTAAATCATTCTATCAAGCTGGTTGCCTTAAAATGAATCACCCTTTAGAAAAATTTTGTATTTTTATAATGTTCTGTACCCTTCGCTATCCTCCTCATGAACATGTCTATTTTAATGTTGTTTTTTTAAGCAGCAAGGATGCATTGAAATATTGATTTCAGATTTTGGATTGAATGTAGATTGGTGGAGATTGGAAGAGGGGCATTTCACATGATTAGGTGTACTAAAGTTTGTTTTTAACGTGCTTTTTGACTTCTATTGATCCTGAAATGTGTATATAACTCAGTATATTTGGTGGTCTTATGCTTCCATTCATATTGCCCAAAGGACCAATTAATCTTCTCCCAAATTTCTCCTTTGTCAGGGGTAGGGACAGAGCCACAACTCTATGGAATAATCCAACTCATGTAGGCCTAGACAACTACAGCCCAGAGAGAATGATGAAGCTTCATGGCCCTTTCTCCCCTGCCTGGGGTGCAGATGGAGCTGCATATGTGGGCAGCAATCTATGCAGTGTAGGTCCAAGATTACTGCAGTTGCCCCAGTAGACTTCCAGTTTTTCAGTCTGTGCCAGCCAAATGTACCTGCAGTTACATGAATATGCTGGTGCAGGGCCCATCAACGTCCTACCTGCTAGAGGTGGGATTGCAGCCTAGGCTGGGGCTGCAGGCTGATCTGGGTGAAGAAAGCTGGTCTCTACCATCATTGTGATTTTCAGTCAACCCAGCATCCCAACATGCTGTGAGTAGAGTGAAAATGGCAGCTACCAGCCTATTTCTGACTTGGACAGCTTCAAACTTTAGCTGTTCTTAGGATTATACTTTAGCTTGCCAAATTTACTAATCAGTAGCTGAAATTTTTGCCCAACTGTTTCTTCCTACCCCATTTTTGGGAAATTGAGCTTCCAAAACCAGCTGAGGAGCAGCTCCCAAGGTGGCTTGTGCTTCCAGCGGAGGATGGGCCCTGACCTCTGTGACATGGAGTACTCTACTTATGAATCTTCTCTGCAGATGGGCGGTCTCCTCTTTCCATTCTTTCAAAGATGTTGCAGGATGCATTTCTGGTATCCTGGAGCCAAAAAGCAAGTGCTTTTGACAGTTCTGGGTAATTACTAACTCCCCTGTAGCAGGACCTGATTCTAAGAGCACCTTACTTTGCCACCATCTTCCTAGTTTTTCTGTCCCATCTCTTTTTTATAAGGACAGAAGACATATTGGATTAGGGATCTTGGGAATGAAATTAAATACCAATTTCTCCATCAATGTACTCTTCTTTTTAATTTTTTTTTTAAATTCCTATTTTTAAAGGAGCTTTTGATCATATAAATGTTACATCAAAAATATAGAGATTCCCATATCCCCTCATTCTTCCCACTCCCACACTTACTGGCATTAAAAACATCCTTCATTTGTGTTGTACATTTGTTACAATTAATGAACACATATTGAAGCTGTTTTAGTCAGCCAAAGGGGTGCTAATGTGAAATACCAAAAATGGGTTGGTCTTTATAAAGGGTATTTATTTGGGGTAGAAGTCCACAGATACCAGGCCATAAAGCATTAAGTTTATTCTCTCACCACAGTCCATTGCCACGTGTTAGAGCAAGACAGCTGCCAACATTTGGCCAGGGTTCAGGCTTCTGGGGTTCCTCTCTTCCCGGTGCTGCATTTCTCTCTGGGCTTAGCTCCTGGTTCCTCCACAAGGTCAGCTGTAGATGATCAGGCAAATGGCTTGCTTCTCTTCTCCTGGGGCCTTCTTTCCAACATCAAAACTGCTTCTCAAAAGACTGCTTCAACTCTGTTCTTTGCCTTGCCTTTATTATTCAATTCCCCACCCACCAGGGGGTGGGGCTCAACGCCCTACTGACTGACATGGCCCAGTCAACGCCCTAATCATAATTCAATCATGCCCAGATTAACAGATCAGATTACAGGCATGATCCAATTATATTTTTGGAATTCATAATTACATCAAATTCCCCAACGGTTACAGAAGCATTGTTACTAACTGTAGAATATAGTTCACATTATAGTTTACACTTTGTCCTGCTCAATTTTGTAGGTTATGAAAATCTATATAATGGCCTCTATTTGTCATTGCAAATTCATGCAGGAGAATTCTAATGTCCCCAAAACACCTCCATATTACACCTATTCTTCCCTTTCCATCCCCTCAGAACCTACAATGGCCACTGCCTTTATATCAATGATTGTTCTTCCATTACTAGAATAATAATAAGTCTATAATAGAATATGTCTACTTTAGTCCATTGTTCATTCTCCAATATTAAGGATTTGTTTCTGAGAAGGGGCTTAAATCCCATTGGGCAGATGGATGGAACTATCTTGCTTGCAGTTGCAGACACTCTCTGTTCTTTGCAATGGGCATCATCCATCAACATATCCTTGTTAGTTGTCCTGGGTTATTCCAATGAACTGAAGAGTAGGTGTTGCAACTCTGCTGAGATTCAGGGCTCAACTGGCACATAAATGGACCAAAGATTTAAGTCTCTGGGACATATTTTTAACAAGTATAGTGCTAATTATAGGTTCAACTAAAAGAGGCAGAAGAGCCATATGTAGGGAAACTATAACTGAGTCTAACTTTTTTAGAGTGTGGAGAATAAATTCCAAAATAAGGCCCACTGAGAGGGTGCTGAATTCCTGAGCTTATCTCTGCTAATTATTGTGTCTGGATGTCTCTAGAACCCTCAGGAGCCCTGCTATTTGAGGCACTTTTTATGTGGCAGTCAATGAGATCCTACTGAGATGTGCATAAGCAAAACCTCTGGAATGATCTTCCTACTCACTTTGAATTCCCTTAGCAATAAAAACTCATTTGTATTTACCATTTCCCCCTTTTGGGCAAGGTCTTTTTCAGATGCCTTGCTAGTTGGTCCTTGGTAATAATCCCTGTGTGCCAGAGAGGCTCATCCCTGGGAGTCATGTCCCATGGTAGGGGAAAGGTAGTGCATTTATATGCTGAGTTTGGCTTAGAGAGAGGCCACGTTTGCACAACAAGGACATTTTCAGGAGGTAGTGCTTAGGCAATATATAATACTAGGCTAAGTTTCAATTTCACAAGAAAAGGTTCATAAGTACAATCATCAATAACAAGGACCTGGTTAATGGACTGTCTTCCTTCACTAGGCATTGCTTTTGTAATCAAGGAATTCTTGCCATCCTATTAGAGAATGTAGCAGAACTCCCCAAGATTGGAATTCAATATTCTTTTGGTTACTGTGTGAGTCTCCACTCACTGAAACCATGCCCCATGAACAGTTGAACATATTCATATGCCTTAGAGGCATGCCCCAGGTGAGCCATTCTCTATGCATTGCCACATAACTGACACACCATACCAGGGATCCTGCCTTACCACAGTTGTGACCCTTCTGTGATCCAAAACCTCTCCAAAAATGAAGCCAACAAAATAATCAAAAAAATTAATAAGAAAATGAAATAATAATGTTTTAAAAATAACAAATAAATAGAAAAAAATTAGAAGATTTGAAATAATAAAAATGTATACATTGTATCTTTCATCACTGTAAGTTCTGTTGTCATTATGTATAGTGATATTTTCCTTCGTGTAGTCCCTGAGTGTCTTATTTTTTTCATTTTATCTTCAAAGAAGCTTTAGGTTATAGAAAAGTCATGTAGAGAATATAGGGGATTCCCATGTACCCAACACCCTCCCCACATTCCCTCTCCTCTATTATTAACATTTTTCATGTGGATGGTTCATCTGTTACAATTGATGTACAAATATGGAAGCATTACTACTAACCATGGCCAATGGCTCACATTATGGCTTACATTTTGGACCATACACTTTTATAAGTTTTGACAAAACTTAACATGGCCTGTATCCATTATTGCAATATCATGCACAACAATACTAGTGCCCTAAAAATGCCCTATGTTCCATCTATTCTATTCATCCCTCCCCTCCCCTTGTAATCTCTGGTAGCACTAAGTTTCAATTTTTGAAGAATAAGATTGATAGTTACTTGCAATAATGTTGAGGACTTACATATTTGTCTTTTTTCTTTCATCAGGCACTGCTTATGATCTCAAGGGATTCTTGCCCCTCTAATTGAGAACATAGCAGGACTCTCCAGGATGGGAGTTTAATAGTTTCTTCTTTATCGTGTGGGTCTCCACCCACTATGACAAGATGAACACTTACATATTCCATAAAAGCCTGCCCCAAGTGTGTCCTTTCCTGTATATCCCCCCAGACCTGACACCCTACACCAATAACACTCTCCTGCCATATTTGCCTAAAGAACATTCTCAACATTGTAGTTTTAACCACAGACCTGCCAATCCCCAGAGTTCACCTGCTCCTTTCCCCAGCCATCCACATAGTTCCATAGAGAGTCCAACCTGACCCCCTCACTCAACTCCCCCTCACAGAATAGCACCGTTGAGCCCAATCACAGCATTGCACCCTTGTCATGCCCATCCACTGCCCAACCACACCCTTCCACCTTATCATAGATTTTGCCCATATGGGCATTGGCTCACCACCCTCTACTCCCTTTATTTCTCCTGTAAACCTGTTTCATGTTTCAGAAGAGGTTCAATTTTATTTCTTTTCCCCTATTGAGTTCCTGCAAACTTTATTGTTTATGCTTTGTTATTTACTAGATTTCCCCCCTCCCTTTTCCTTTTTCCTTCTTTGAGTAGTTTACTCAAATTGTTGGTACTTTATTATAAACACTTATTGTGTCATACTTAAAGGTTTTTTTTTATTTTATTTACTTCAATGGTCATTTGCAAACTACCCATTTAGTATATGTTTAATCACTCTTTAAATCATGCTGTAGCCACTATACTGTATTCCTAGTATTCCTTGATAAAATATTGGTCAGGTTCTTATTATATCTCTCTAAATAGTCAGTAAAATGGCAGTAAATTAACTACACACAAAAATGTTCAAACTGACAAATTTTATATTATATAGATGTTAACTCATTAGAAATTTTTAAAATCCTATAGAACAGATGAGAAATTCAAAGCCAACAAAGATCTGTGAGACTGAAGTACTATTTCATGATGTCAATGAGATACAGGCAATTTCATTGTACTTCAGATTGGGTTGGATAAGTGTTGAAGCTGTATCAATGTATCATATTGTATATTTTAGTATCACTTGTTCATGAACTATTTCACAGTGATTTAGATTGTGTTTAGCTACAAAGTCAAGGATTCTAATTCTGATACCTTTAACTTCCTCTCCTTGGTCTCTCTTTCTACTATGAAGGGTGTGTGGCTAGCTCCACAGACCATGTTTGTTAAGCACCCTGACCTGCACATTGTAGCCCTTGTCTGGGTCAATCAAAGTTCCCCAAATAATGCATCAGCATTACCCCAGTGCACTGACCATTACTCTGTGTCTTCCTAGATCTCATGGAAGACCTGGTAGAAGAAGCTTCTCATGACAAGGTGGATGAGGAGGTCACACTTCCTGTTGATGTAAGATCATCTGTTTTTTCTAAAGTAGAAACATTCCTTTCTTATATATGTCCTTTTTCAATTGAGTACAGAGCTTAATATATGCTGCTGTGAATTATAGATATCAGCCACTGTTTGGGGGGAAGGATATTTGAAAGGGGGACTCCTACCAAAACATCCTTGATAAAGAAACCATTAAAAATTGAAGTGTCCAGTTATATACCATATGGTAGTGTGCTTTTGCTTGACCACCATTATTCTCCTTGGATTAACACTTTTGTGATTGCTTTCAAAATGTTCTCAAGAGACATAATCTTAAGGAAAGCTTGAGTGATTCCCACAAGCATCTATTTTTTTTTTAATAAATCTTTTATTTATTTATTTATTTATTTATTTATTTATTTATTTACTTATTTACTTATTTATCATCCCCATGCTGCTTGCACTTGCTGTGTCCATCTGCTGTGTGACTTTCTGTGTCTGCCTGTCTCCTGTTGCATCACCTTGCTTTGCCAGCTCACCACGTCGCCCAGGCACTGACCTCACTGTGCCCCACAGGAGCTCCTTCACCAGGAGACCCCAGGGATTGAACCCGGGGCCTCCCATATGTAAACAGGAGCCCAACCAATTGAGTGACAACTGCTTCCCCCACAAGTATCTTATATGCTTATTGATGGGGCCTTTGATTTTGCTAATGCTTCCTATCACATAAAATCACCAGAATCTGAGAAGACACTACTCAACATCATAGGGTCCTCATAATGTTTTCTTTTCTGCAATTTCAGGGGAACTCCAGAGCAAGTGAAAATGGTAGGTGTTCTGGGCTCACCCAACATCTATGGGTAAAATTGAGATAAAATAGGGAGATTTCTGAAAGCTTTAACCTGGAGATAGCTTAATCACAACATCATGGTGAAATGGAGATTAGGGTCATGATGAAAGGATTTCCATGAAGATAATTTGCCCTTGTTTGTACAGTCTGTGGAAGTGGCTGTGATCTCCTTAGGTTTCACAGGTTTGTGTGCATGGGGGTTTGGGGAGTCTAGTGTGAGTTTCTGTGGTGTAATTTTGAGTTTGTATGTGTATGTATGGGGTGACCACATGCAGTTCCCCAGATATTACCTCCCATTTAGATTGGACAATTACCAAGGACTGTTTTCTTAAATATACCCCATCATCACGTATGATCTATGTAGATATCAAGTATCAAGTATCAAGAAGATACTGGATATTTAGGTGAGATACACTATAAAGAGGAGGCATGATGGGACTCAGGCATTGAATCATAGTGTGTATTTTAGTACCATTTGTATACTGGGTTTGTCCAGTTGCTTTAGGTTACCATAAGCCAAGAAGCTAGGGATATTGATTTTTGTTTCTTTCCTGCTACTCTCTTTGCCATCCTTCCTTCATGTTGGAACATGGCCCCACAGCAGCTCACACCATGATTGTTAAACTATCACCTCTACACAATTTAGAATCTTGTCCAAAGCCATAAATTTCCTTAGTAATTCATGAGAAACACATTAATGTGATGAATTATTCTGTGTTCTCATAACACACCCAGAACAACTGATGGTGGCATTTCCATGTGATTAAGAGGATGACGAGGTCCCATCTAAAGCCAAGGTGAGGTTCCTATTCTTTGATCGAAGGTTGCTTTTCAGGTCTTTTCCTTTTCAATCAATTTCAGATGAGGACGTATAAAATGTACACATTAGATGACATATAAAATTTCCTTGGTGAGGGAAACATTAAGTGGGAACCTCATTTAACTGAGCTAACACTGAAAAGAGCATACACAAAGGGCAGCAGCAGTTTATGAAGTAGACTTTTTATCAGCTACAATTATTTTCTCCTTGGATTGAGAATTTGTAATCACCACTCAAATTGGGTTTAGGAGATACATAACTACAAAAGGCCATACCTTTTCAGATGTGATTCCTACACTTGCCTAACAGTTTTTGCTTCACTACTATTTCAAATTGGAATTTTTAATGATGCAAAGCAATAAAAGTCCTCTGCAAATAGAAAAAAGCATGATCTGATTCTTATAAGATTTTCTCTTATTGCACATGGACCCAGGAACAAGTCAATGAGGTATGTATGTAGATTTACTATAGGAAAAAGCTGGATGGTAACACAACCAGGGCATTGATACTAGGTTTGCCTGGAGAGTCATCATGGTTCCAATTCCTGTTGGAATGAGAATTGGGGGTATGGTTAAAAACTAATTTCTCATTGAAGGACTTTTGGCATACTCTATTGTTCTGTAAGTAGGTGTATTCCCTTTAGGCGGCTTGGAATAGTGTGTACGGAGGCTATGGGGTATAAATGAGTGAGTCTACATAGAGACATTGTGGAGGTGTTAATGTGGAGGCATTAGTGTGTGTTTCCCTAAAAGATGTGTCCAACACACACCATACAATTGTCATTGCAAATATTCTTAAAAATCATCCCATCACCATTGTACATTTTGCATATATTAACCTGTAAAATCATCACCAGAATCATTCCTGGAATTATGTATACTCTCCTCATCATTTACAAGGATATTCTGAGGGTCATGGATGAATGACCCAAGATTTCTAATTCCTAAGTGGTAGAGTTAAAATTTGGTCCTAGGCATGTTCCACCATGCTAATACTCAGAAATACTGAATATCACTTATATCACAGGAATGGAACATTTGTCAGATTGAAGGTATTTCCATCATCCATAGATATCCAAGTGTCCTAGATGGTTCTTAAACACTGCACTTATATATTAATATTTGATATTGTAGGGAGTCACATAAACTAGGTTATCATTAATTACATCTTACCAGATATTTAGCCATAGTTATTAGTGTGAAAAGCACATCAAAAGCCCCACAAGTTTCTGGTAAACTCACAGATTCTGAGACTTGTGTGGCATCAGTAGAATAAGCTTGCCAATCTCTGCCAGTGCTGGGTCACAGGTGAGTTTATGGTCAAAGTAGACAAGAATCAGGGAGATATCTTCATGTATTTGGATAACTTTATCATCCCAAGCCATACAAAAGATCATCCCATGAGCTACACACTCAAGGAACAGTAATGAATGAAACTCAAATTCCTTCCTAGTCATTAGCCTCCTGTTCTTCACTCTAACTGCATCTTTCCTGTACAGCTGGCATAAATCCTCAAAGCTCAACCCCTCAACCCATCCTAATTAACTATCTCATGTTGTCCTCCTTCTATGCCTCCATATTACTTGCCTCCATATGACTCTAATCCCTTGTCCAAGTCAAGCAATGCTTCATGAGTAATTCAAGAGCAACACCTCCAATGTACTGACTATTATTCTGTGTCTTCCTAGCTCCCAAAGATGGTCCGCTAATGGAGTTTCTGACAATCAGGGCAGTAAAGCATGATCCATTTTACTCTAAGGTAAGGTCAAATTTCTTTTTCTGAGATAGAGCCATTGCATTCTTGATTTCTTTCTTTGCTAATCTAAATTAGATATGAAATTTTGACTTTGTACAGTTTAGTTGAGATGTACCAATGCTTGGGGGGATGGTGTGCAGTGGGCATCTTTTAGTAGCTAAGCCCAATTTCAAGGGTACAATCACACATTGCAACCCCCAGTAATAAAGTGTATAATGGAAGGTCTTTCTTTAGCAGCAATATTTTCTACTTGGGTTAAGAATCTTCGATTTACTAATCACAATGGATTTGAGAGATGAATCATCCAGGACAAGCTCATGTCTTTCCTGAAGTGTTTCCTTTCCTTAACTTGACTATTCCTTCCCATCCTGTAATCTAACATCACCAAAGGACAAAATACTCTCATAGCTGTATATGATAAGTTCTGATCCTTATAGTGTTATCTTCTCTGTATTTGCAGCTAGCCCAAAAGAAAGCAACAATGCTAAGTATTCTGAAATCACACACTAGCTGAGGAAAACTCAAGATATTAAAAAAGGTGGGTCTTCCTTGCTGAATTAACCTAAAGGGATCCCTGATTTCAACTTCCTGGTAGGAATGAGGATTTGGGTGTGATGAAAGAAATGGATATTCCAGATAAAAATCAGAATCATGTTTCTTAAGTAGTTGTGTTCTGTTTAGTTGGCACATACATGGGAGTGGTATGTGTTTATATGAGAATGTTTGTGATGTGATTCTCAGGTTACATATATTTGATTCTCAATAGACATGTGTGCAGATATGTATTCTTTTGAGTGTTTTACTGGATTTTTCACCAACTAAACAGCAGAATGACTAGTGTCAACTTCCTTTATGAACAATTGCATCACTATTTCTTCATAGATATATATGAATGTCAATATTATCAAACTATTTACTAAATAAGTGTGGTTTACAGTAGGTGAAATATACCCCCAAGAGATCTTGAGAATATCACATCAAGACCAAAGAAAATATTCACAGAGCTCTACAGGGATAAATTGTGTTACTGAAACTTTCTTACTCAAATGCAATGTTATGTCTTGGTTTCATAATAAATCTTATCTCTATGTAATCTTTACTTACCCTTCATGGCATTTTCAATGGTCATGATGAAGGAAAAGCAGACATATGTTGCCATTCGTTAACATATGAGACAAGGAAGGCTTGAGAAGGTGAATAACATGTTCAGAGCTGCACATCTAGTGAATACAGACTGAAGCACTGGAGAATTAGGTGCTTTTATTCCTAATCCATGCACTTTCTTCATGCTTCTTCTGCCTGGCAGAGTCTCTGAAGTTCTATTATGAATTTGTCACCATTTGTAATTTTAATTCATGTTACAGAGCAGCACATGGCCAGGGCATCTGCAGCAGATTCTAGTTTTCCCAATTTTTGAGAAACCCAATACCCATTTGTGCTAGTAGCTGTTGTACAGGTAATGCAGAGAGAACATTTTCATCCTGACAAAATACTATACAGATGAGCTGTCAAGAGCCTGCTCTAAGTCTGATCATTGAACACATTAAGACTGAACATGTCCAAAAAGTCAGAATTTCAGGGTGATAAGATTAGAGATGAGTGCTGTAATTTTTCAGCTAAATGAGGTAGTGAGAAGTTGAGAGCCAATTCTTTCTCTTTCTGACCCACATTTGCAAACAGTTTGCAATGTCTTGTTGAAGGCTTTGGACCCCATAGAGACCAGGGAAGCTCATAGCACCCAGGGTATAGAGCTGGGTTTTCCTATGGTAGCCAGCATGGCCTCAAGTAAGAAGGGAGGGGAGGGAGTGCCATTATCTCCAATAACATTCTTGTGGATCTTATTGTTCCTATAGACTGGCTTGCAGATCAGAGGTATGACTCCACCAGTGGCAATGATGATGACAATCCAGGTAGGTAACAATACTCAAGGAAGGATCTAATGGAGCAAATAGATACCAAGATGATTAGTTATACCTGGTGCCTTGGAGACCAGGAACATAATATCAGAAAGTATAGGAAATATTTTTGAGGGTCTGCTTTCATTTTTTCATATTTGATAACATAAATGTAAGAGATATAATGACCAATTGCTTTTCATGTGTTGTGTTTGAAAACAACTTTCCTAGATTTTCTTTTTAAATTTAGCTTCCACAGACCAGTTCTTTCTTCCTTTCCACTACGAGATATCAACCCTTTGGTTTTCTTTGGTTAGCATCCCATAGTAATTGAATACAAGAGATTGTGTTTAAGGTTTTGGTTTTGAACTTCAATGGAGGGGTTCTAGTGGCACACAGTCTCTCCCAGGCTCTCATTTGGATGTAGGACAAAGATTTTTTAGCTAGTGCCAGGTGGTAGTTGAGAAGTAGGGCCTCTCCCTGTGCACTTATAGATCTCGTTGTACTTCCTTCATACTTCCTTACTGTGGAACCTGGCTCTATATGTTAACCATGGGTTGGATGCCATAAAAAAACATTTTCTCTGGGCTTACTAAACATGCCTCTGTGTCCTTGAGAGGTGTGACTGCAGCACATTCTTGAACTTGCTTCTATTTTGCACTTCCCACCCAAATCAAAATGCTGGATTAAGAATTAAAACTAAATTTGATTACATTTGAGAAAGGTTTGATTCCATTTGCCCCTCAAGACCTTACAAAGCCTGGCAGGGTTTTCTGAGGTCTTGAATGAATGGGCTCCTCGCTTGTTTCACACACTGGTTCTCAGAGTCCTAATGAGCTGGTGTCCTGGAACTGAGCAGGCCCATGTCAGAGCATCTCAGCAGCAGGGCCACATGTTTCCTGCTGCTCTCAGAAAATAGTGATTTTGGCTCTCAGCTCTGCCCTTTTCCTCACATAACATTCATGGCCCTCCCTGTACATTCATGGCCCTCCCTGTTCAGGCTTGTCAAAGCACCCCAGGTACCCAGTCCTACAAGGCTTGATGAAACCTAGAAGGTTCCATTATTTAAGTGTCCACAGCTCCTGTATAACCCTTATTGCAGGATAAAGGAATGTGGACAAGTTACTTTACTTCTAATCTTCTGTTCATCATCTTTAAACATCTGGGAAATCTATACGGATGTTGAGAGGACAAAATGTCTGCCTAAAGTCATAACAGGCAATTGACAATCATTTGAGTTGTGGGGTTGGTGTTCCTCTTCCACAGGACCTGATTCAACTCCAGGTCCTGAGAGTTGCTCTTTGAGCTGGTTGAATTGGTCATTGATCAATCTATTGATTGGAGAGGATGGAAATATGCACTTGATCATTCCTCCATGTTTTTATTTCGAAAAGCAATGTGAATGGAAGACAAGAAGAAAGGAAATAAGCAGTAATTATGAGAGAGATGAAAGGCAGGGAGATTCTGAGGGTTCTGATGGGTAGGAAACCAATATCATGCTTAGCAAGACAAAGAGACATTGACTGCCTTCTTAGAGGAAAATGAGGACATGGATATTTTCCCTAAAATTATAGCATGTGAGGTCTGGAAAATGGACCTTGGAGATCTTAGGCTAAACCCTCAGGGTATAGTAGAAGTGAATGAGGCCAAAAGAAAGGAGGGTGTGATGAGGGCAGAACTGGTGCCAGGATCAGGTCACGTTATGACATGAAAAATAGGGGCTCGAGCTATCTCCTCAACCCTAACATTCTCCTTTCCTTTTGCAAGACCACCCTATCATTGTTACTGCCATGGCACATTCTGAAGCATTTTTTTAATGGATTCAGAAGATTCAGATACAGGGAATGGCAATTTGCATGTGATTTTTTTCCTTTCCACCTATTTTTAAAAGCTCTCTGTTTCTTATTTGTAAGAATTTCTTCATAGTGCTTCCCTTTTCCCCTCTTTTTATAATTCTTATCTTGAAGGACCTGGTCTCTTCCAGGAAAGTGATGTCATGGGAATGAAAATGTTTCTAAAACATTTCTCTCCCTTTATCACCTACTATACTTTAACATTGCATGGATTTCCAAACCTTCTATGCACCAGGTATCAACTCATGTAATGCTGAATGGCTCAGGCAAGAAGCTGTGCTGGAAGTCAGAAGCCTCGGCCGACATTGTGAAGGGGACCCCTATGAAGTTGGTTCTGGGCTGTGCTCTCCCCTCACAGGTGTGCTCCTGTCAAATGGCTCTGGGAATGCATGTGTGTTCTCTTCCCTGCAGCTGTCTACACTCTTTGAGGAAGAGTCATCTTTTAACATAAATTATCTTTTCCCAGAACACACAAAAGGTGTCCTACATGTAAAAAGAGAGGAATAAGAGGAAGAGGAAATGTGACTGCGGAGTGGGTCGGATGAGAAGGAGAAGGGAGGGAAGCGGATGTGGCTCAATTGATGGGGCTCCCGTTTACCATATGGGAGGCCCCGTGTTCATTTCCCGGGGCCTTCTGTTGAGGGCAAGCCAGCCCGCGTGGTGCAGTGAGCTGATGCAGCAAGACCTCACAACAAGGGGATACAAGCAGGCACAGAAAAACGCACAGCAAATGGACACAGCGAGCACAAGCAGCAAGGGGGGCGAAAATAAATAAATAAATAAATCTTTAAAAAAAAAAAAAAAAA
>JAQZBX010011857.1:0-34295 GCA_029593785.1 Cabassous unicinctus
AAACCATATGTCTTTACTGCATTTACCAGCCTGTTCCTCTTGCTCCTCCCTGTTTGCTGTGCTATTTTGCCCTAGATTCTGGAATTTCAAGTATGTGATTCAGATAGTTCCTGCTAGCTCAATAGTTATTTTGGTGGAGGGATTGATTCATGCATCTTCCTACTATGCAATCTTCCCACAATCCTAGTGTGATGTTTAGTTTCATGTGTCAGCTTGCCCAGGTTATAGTGTCCAGTTGTTTGGTCAAGCAAGTACTGGCCTTAATGTTATTGTAAGGATATTTCATGAACTTAAATTATCAGTAAGTTGATTGTATCTATGGCTGATTACATCTACAATCAGCTAAAGAGAATTCCAAGATATATGTGGAAATGTGCTTTATTCAGTCAAAGGGGTGCTGGTACAAAATACCAGAAATTGGTTGGTTTTTAAAAAGGGTATTTATTTGGGGTAGAAGCTTACAATTACCAGGCCATAAAGCATAAGTTTCTTCCCTCACCAAAGACTTTTGCTACATTTTAGAGCAAGGCAGCTGTCATATGGCAGCTGTTTGCCATGGTTCAGGCTTCTTGGGTTCCTCTCTTCCCGGGGCTCTATTTCTCTCCAGGTTTAGCTCCTCTGTTTCCTCCACAAGGTCAACTGTAGACTATGATGCTTTCTAGGCTTTGTGTCGCTCCACAAGGCCAGCCTTAAACTGTCAGGCCAGCGGCTCGTCTCATTTCCGGGGGCCTTCTATCCTTCTTCACGACCAAAATCCTCTGTGCTTACTTCCCCGGGCTCCAGCGTTAAAACTTCAGCATCAGAACTCTAACATCAAAACTCCAACTCTGTCCTTTGTCATGTCTTTTATCTTTGAGACCCACCCACCAAGAGGGGTGGGGCTCAACACCCTACTGACATGGCCCAAACAAATCCTTAATCATAACTTAATCATGCCCAGAGGAACAGACCAGTTTACAAACATAATCCAATATCTATTTTTAGAATTCATAAATAATTCTAAACTGCTACAAAGTGCAACCTGGTTTCCCCTTACAGAATATAGTGAAATGAGAGAGGAAAGGAATAAACTGAGAACTGAATTCCTGGGCATAAAGAAAACAGATGTTGATAGTTTGGGAAGTAAGTCCCCAAAGAATAGTGCTCCATGTGAAGGTACAAGGCAGGATTGGAGGTATGATTATCCCGAAAAGATCTGTGGAAAGACCTACTGGCTGATGGATTGAATCCTTTGTACTACATGCAAAATCAACAAGTTTTTGTGTGTGTGAGATCTGTGTAAATGGAAAACTGCCAGCCTGGATTAAAAGAGACAGAAAAGGAACATATTGAAGGCCAAATCACTTCAAGGACAAAGCCACGGAAGCTGAGGTCTGAACTGAAGATATTTTCTCTGACCAAGAGATTAGGCCTACCCATTTGTGTGGATAGCATGAGCCTGCCCAGTTCTTAGAGAGAGCTGGCTTTCACCCATTTGTTTAGGAAGAGTACTACCACCCCAGTGTTTGTAAAGAGTGGAGTCTATGCCCCAGGGATTGCGAAGTCTGGCCATCACCCCAATGTTTGACAAGGATGGAACCTTCACTCCATTGCTCAGGGAGAGCATGGCTGTTGGACAAGCATTTGGAAGGATTGGGCCTGCTTTCCATCAGGACTGGAGGACAAAATGTCATTCTATAGATGACTCACAGAACTTGAAATCTGATGGAGTAGTTTCTGCAGTGTTTTGGAATTGCTTAGGACCCTAGTGCCCCATTTTCATTACAATTTCTCCCATCTGGAATGGAAATGTTTATTTTATGCCTGTCTGTCTTTTATATATTGGAAGTAGATATCTTTTATTTTAGGTTTCACAAGTCCACAGACAGAGGGGAATTATAATTCAGAACAGACCACACCCATAACCAATTTTTTTCACATAATAAATTTTATTTTTTTAAAGTTTTAGATTACAAAAGAATTACATAGAAAATGTAGGGGATTCCCATATAAATTTTGATGAGACTTTGTTCTAAGAAGTGTTTCTGAAATGACTTAACACTTTTGGGATATTGTTACTGAATGAATATATTTTGCATGTAGAAAGAACATGTCTTTTTGGGGTCCATAGGGTGGAGTGTGATGGTCTGAAGCTATATGCACCCCAGAAAAACATGTTCTTGAATTTAATCCATTCTTGTGGGTATAAACCCATTGTAAGTAGGATCTTGAGATGCAGCTACTTCAGTTAAGGTGTGACTCACCTCAATTAGGATGGATATTAATCCTTTTACTGGAGACCTTTGTAAGAGAATGAAATTCAGAAAAGGAGAGGAAAAGCCATGGAAGCAAGAAACTAAGATCAATGAAACACAGAAGGGCAGGAAGAGAATTTCAAACACCACCTTGTGCCCTACTGTGTGGCAGAGGAGCCAAGGATCACCAGCAGCCAGTCTTCAGGAAGAAAGCATAGCCTTGATGATGCTTTGATTTGGATATTCAAAACTGTGAGTGAACAAATTCCCATTGTTTAATCTGATCCATTTAATGGTATTTGCTTTGAGCAGCCTGGATAACTAAAACCCCAATCAACTCACATTTGAATGTCCCTTATCTTGGAATTTTCCCAAGGGAGGGAAAGTAAGTGAATTGAATATAAATGGTTAATGACTACTTTAAACCCATTCTGCTACTTATTGCGGTTTCAAGATTTTTGAAAATAAAACAAAATGTCATCATATTACTTCTATTAAGAAAGGAATTTATTTCATTCCATCTTTCCCTTTATACCCATTATCCCAAAATTTGAATTCAGAAGCAGTTAGTCCTGAATGCTCTTCCCCACCTTTTTCTCTCACCGACCCTGCAATATGGTCTTGCCTAAGGGATATTTATTAGTTTAACTTATGATAAACTACTTTTTTTTGCTTTGAAATGCAAATTATATTCCTTACAACAATTGGAAAACACTATAAGTTACTGCTTTCTCATGAGTGGTAGTCTTCAAACATCATAATTAGATGAGAATTAGCTGGGATCCTCTGATCTGCTTTCATTCATAATAAATCTACTGATTTATTTTGTGACTGGTTACATACCTCAAAGCTCATGCCTCGATAAAGACAGTAGATACTTTTCTCTCTCCAGTTATCTTTGTAAGCAACCTCTGGATTTTCTCATGTTTGTGATGGCTCTGAGAAGATCTATTTCTGTGCCTTAATTCCCAGTTGAATGAATTGAGCAAACAAAGTCCGTATATATAACCAATAATTTCACCAAAAGAGTGTTTGGCCCCAACAGTGGAGCCCACTTCTATTATTTTATTTCTGTCCCACAAATTTTGGTTTCTCTTCTTATGCAATGGCCCACTCTTAAATATTGTGAGGTATTTGATAGACAAATAGTTTTTAACCCAGTTCAATACAATTGTTACTTTTAAAATTTCAGAAGACATTGAACAAAGATAATTTGTGCAATAATCATTTGCTAGTGAACTAAGTGTCAAGTGTTTTGGTATGTAATTATCAAATAGAGATTGGTCCTCGCTCTACATCAATTTATGAGTAAAGTTTTACTGATTTTCCCAAGTTGACTTTTTTCCTAATCCTAAAGCAGTTTATGTCATTTGTAAAACAATAAAGTATAACTCAATGTTCCCTGTATTTTTATTGCTTGTTTGCATACTATTGCTCAAAAGATTTAGTCAGTGTATCAGAGCTGTCAGTTAAACCATCAATGTAAAATTACATATATTCCAAACTTTGAAAGTTTTCTTCACTCTCGCTAAGTGCGAGTGAAGTGGCTAAGACTGTAAGCTATATTCACAGAGTTACATATTTTGGGGTACAGCAGTAAATGAGAAAGTTCTTCTTTCCAGAAGGAATATAAATCTGAAATAAAAATAAACTTTCTGGGAGTCACTAGGACACTCTGACCATATGCACAATTACAGCCCATCTGGACATGAGGCACTCTAGGGTTCCCTTTTTACTTTGACTTTAACCTGCCTCTTACCCCAATAATGTTAATGACAACAGAAAGCCAAATTTGGGTGCAAAAGTCACCTATGCCCCCAACCTTCACACCCTATTGAGGCCTTTGCCAGTTAGTCTGTGAGAACATTGACAGTTCCTTACGACTCCCCAGTCTTATTTACTACTTGAAATTTCTGAGGAAGGTGGTTTGGAGCTGGATGTAGCAGTTGTGCAACTAGAGAGATTTTGTGCCCACTGTCTTGTCATGTGCATTTAGAAAACCGTCTCCTTTCTCTGGATCCCATGTCATTACCACCAATATGAAAATCACAGAGAACCCAGCAACATGAAGTATCCCGTGATTTATTTCATGGATATTCTGAAGAGTGCCATGACCCTCAGTATCTCCTTCAGCATCTTTGACAGCATAATTAAACTATTCCCAAATATACAAGATGCTCCACATTTATACAACAATTCCCTAGGCATCTACTCTGTAGTCTTCATAAAGATGTAATAGGTTGGTAGAATAACTTTTTAAAAGAAAGGATTAAACAAGCTCAGAATATTTGAGTAACTTACTGAAGGTCACAGAGTAAGTATTAGACAATTTTCTATAAGTCTGCTGTTCTCCCCACAATATCAAATAGATAGTAGATATGGGGAAAAAATTAGCACATTTTGAAATAAATACTAAATAATAACTAAATTTTTCATGACACATAAAAAATAAAGCACAAAATGCAAATTTTCTCCTGCTAGTGGGAAAGAAATGGCAAATAGGTGCCGTAGGTTATACATATTCACATTATTCAATGACGTAAGACATGGTAGTTAACAGATTGAAAATAATCTTGTAAAAATGTATATCTCTATGTGTATATATCTATGTGCTCTGGATGTGTGTGCCATTTCTTGAGAATCCATTTTACATGGTGAGTTCACAGTGGCTTCAGTACTATCCCTGTACTTCAAGTCACTCTGTTAGTTTTAATTACCTTATATCTCAATTCTTAGTCAATTGTAATTGGTAAGACTTAAGCACTTTAATTAGTAAAAATTACAGGTATTTTTGAGTATGATTCTAGTAATAGTAAGTTTTCCTTTCAATATCTGAGCCTCACTTTGTCACATGTAACAGGAAACCTGTTATTTCAATGGAAAATATATTCACTTCCAGTAAACAGTATAATCAGTAAAAATAAAATTCCCTTTATTTTATGAAATGGGTGGTATTTCCCTTGAGTTACTAAGAAATTCCCTGGAATTTGAAGATACAGATCTTCCCCACCATGATGGTTTGATACCATGTGGGTCCCAGAACACTATGTTCTTAAAGTTAATCCAACTAAAGTTAGTAGGTGTATGTCCAAGAGACTTAAATCTTTGGGCTGTCCATGTGCCTGCTGGGCCCTGAATGTCAACGGAGTTGCAACACCTACTCTCCAGTTCATTGGACTCACCCAGGACAACTAACATGGAGGAGATGATGGACAACCAACATACCAAGGAACCGAGAACGTCTACAACTGCAAGCAAGAGAGTCCCATCCTTCGGCCATATGGGATAGAAGCCCCACCTCAATTAAAGGTGGAGTGGGCATCACCATCCCAGATCCTCAGGATTGGGAAATGAACTATGAACTAAAGTAGACTTACTAGTATTCTACTATAGACTTATTGTGATTCTAGCAATGGAAGAAATATTGATGTGAAGGCAGTGGCCACTGGAGGTTCTGAGGGTAGAGAGAGGGAAGCACAGGTGTAATACGGGGACATTTTTGGGACTTGAGAATCGTCCTGAATGACATTACAATGACAGATACAGGCCATTATATATCTTGTCATAACCAACAGAATTGAGTGGGAGAGAGTGTAAACTACAATGTAAACTATAATCCATGCTTAGTGGCAATGCTCCAAAATATGTTTATTAATTGCAATGAATGTACCACACTAATGAAAGATGTGGTTAATGTGGGAAAATGTGGGAGGTGTGGGGAGCAGAGCATATGGGTATCCCCTATATATTCTCTGTAACATTTATGTAATCTAAGTGTCTTTTAAAAAATAAAAAAATGAAGACAAAAAAAGTTAATTTCTGTGAGTGTGGACCCATTGTAAGTAGGACCTTTAGTGAGTAGGATCTTGACTTAAGTTAAGATGTGAACCACCTCATTCAGTATGCATCTTAATACTCCTACTGGAGTCCTTTATAAGAGAGTTAAATTCAGATGAAGAAAAAAAGAAAGCCAAGGGATCAAGAAGCTGAAAGCAAGGAAAACGGGAAGAGAAGGGAAAGACCAGCAGATGCTGCCACATGCCTTGCAATGTGACAGAGGAGACCAGGTTCACCAGTAGCTGGTCTTCAGGGAGAGAGAACTGCCTGATGATGCCTTGATTTGGACATTTTTCTCAGCCTCAAAACTGTAAGCTTGTAAGTTACTAAATTCCCATTGTTAAAAACTGACCCTATTCATGGTACCTGCATTTTGACAGCCTAGCAAACTAGAACATCCACTTACAAATCTGAGTCTATACAGACTCATGATGCAGTTTTTGCCCTAGAATTTTTGAACATTTCATAAGAAGGAAAATACAGGCAGTGGAAATAGAGGTAGAAGTTGATAGCTACAAGAACAAGAGCCCATCACGTGTGTGATAGTGGCATAAAAAATGAGTTTCCTTCACTGGGCTTCAGTGACTAACGGAAGCAAAGGTTCATAAAGGATATGAAGTCACATGAAATACCTTTGCTCAATGGGAAAGACAACACATAGGGAATGATTAAGAAGGAAAATTTACCGCTTCCATTACCCAGCTGATGTTCACCCTTCCATTTGTCTCTCACTTGGAGTTTAGACATTTGCTTGAGAAGTGTTTTCCAAGAGCACAGGACATTTTTAGGCAGAGAAATTATTCTGTATGATACTGCAATGGTGGGAAATTATGCATTTATAAAAACCCATAAAACTGTGCAACGTAAGAGTGACCCTAAAGTAAACTATGGGCTTTAGTTAATCATAATCATAATCAATTATAATCATAATGATATATAAATATTTGTTCATGAATTTTTATAAATGTTTCACACTAATGCAAGATGTAATGAACAGGAGAAATTGGCCATAGGTTTGGTGGAGAGAAATATATGGAGCACACTTTCTGTAAACCTAAAAGTGCTCTAAGAAATTATTTATATTTTATAATGCCAAACAATGTTTTCCCAGCAATTTCTGTTTCTTTTAGAATGCTGCCATGTTTATTTATTGATAGCACATCTGAAGGGCAGAGTCAGTGTTGTTGTTTGTCTGGTGTTCTATATGATGAGGGCATGGGGAAGTCAGAAGGTGGGTAAAAGCAAGCTTCTGCTTCAAAATGTCAGGACAGTATGGATACTGCAATAGAAAATAAAATACATTAATTATTTTAACACTAGGTATTTGATAATCTTGAGGAGGATTTGAGGTCTTTCAGTGGAAACCTGGCTGTGTTTCCAGACATTTCTTTTCCATCTCTACACATTTATGTGTAGACATCTAAAGAGGAATCTACATTTATGTGTAGACATGTAAAAAACCTGTCTCAGGTCTTTTTAAACATAAGCTCATTCACCACCTTGCAATATAATTTCCTTTTAGACTTCATTTTCTATCAGCATCTTAAAAAAATCATTTTTGACATTTCTAGTGCCTGACATGTTAATGAATATAAAATCATAATGGATAATAATATGTAATAATTTCATGCTATCTGTCATGCACTTTGTAGATGCTTTTCATGCATTATCTCATTTAAACCTCAACCTAAACAAAATGCCAAGAGAAAATGAATAAATTTATTGACTGCTGGGTTCCATATTATTTATGTATACACATATGTACAGATACATATATGTATGTAAGCATGCATGTATATGTTCCTGTGAGTCAGACCAGTATAAGAGAAAATACATCAGCTTTGCTAAGAAACAGGTCTAACTTTGAATTCTGGCTCCCCTGTTTAATAACTGCAAGTCCTCTCTGATTCTCATTTTTCCCATTCTTTAATGGTGAAATTAAGATTAGATATCACCATTTATTGGGAATCACATGAGATAATGCAAATAAGACACTTTGCATAGTAGTTAGTACTGAGTGGATGCCAGGTTTTTTGTAAGATTATAAATATAAACATAAAAATATTCACTTTCAGATGTAGTGTATAGAATTATATATGCATGTGGTTGTCTAAGAAATACTATTTAAATTGAAAGCGTCATGAGAAGAAGAGTGAAGTTGCAGAAAAAGCATGGAACAGTCCTCTTATTAGAGGATAGTAAAAGACAAATGTTAAAGGTTGAAAATTTTATTGTTTTACATTTCTATTTTTCAAAAACAGCATTTTGAACCCTGCCCCTTTACATCAACTTCTTTTTTGTGAAAAGTTCTTTGAAAACTCAAAAAGAAATTACAGTAATAGTCAGGGTTTTTTATGAAAAGCTTCTAAGATTTGTAGAGAAACAACCCCAGTGTAGCTCCACTTACTCTACTCCTATAATGAAAGTTCTGGATGCCCTGATCATAATCTAAATCTCCATCATTGAAGGTCAGCCTGCACTAGGGGCCAGGCAGAGGCTACAGGGGCTTCACGGTCTGAGGGTGACTGGGTGAGTCTGATCGTCTCTCTTTTCAAGGGTGAGTGTCCTGCTGTCAAGAGGCTATATTATCTGATCATTCAGGTTTGTGAAAAGCTACAAAATTTGTCTTCAGCAAAATAAGAAATGCAATGCAACTTCTTCAATTCTCACACTATGATGTCAAATGTTCGACACGTAAATGAACTGATAAGGGAAAAGCAAACACTCCACTTTTTTCTCATCCTTCTACCTTCTCAAAGGTATGTCTTAATCTCTGAGCAAATGAAAATATTTTTCTCTATTGGCCTCCCACCCCACCAAAAAGAGAGAAAAAGAAATTTACCTCTTTCCAGAACGAAGCAGGTCCATTCCTTCATTTATTTTTTCAAAAGGTAAAACATGGGTTATTAATGGATCCAGTGGAAACTTCCTGGCCAAAAAATCAGCCACAAGTTTGGGGACAGAATCTTTACTCTTATAGCCTAAAAAGGGGAAGACATCATTGATAGATTCAAATGAGGGTAAGTATCAGAATTAGAAAGGAAACTTTTCAATTGAATTTAAATCAAAGTGTATAAGACAAGTTGCATTTCATAGATTGCTATTATTGAAGTTAATGAGTGATAATGTGCTTTAATATCCTTTTGCAGCAATTTTACTTTTTTGTTGTTGTTCACCCCCACCCCCCCAATAAACTAGGGCCCTTTGTTATTAACTCCCTCATAGAGAAATTACAGTACAGGTGATTATGCCCAAGTCATGGAGCCAATTTAGCAGTTGTCTAAATTTGGGCAAGAGTACAGACGTGACTATTGCTATGGATTTCTTAGGTCTTACTGGATATTTCCAGTTCCTTATCCAGTCACATGTATAAAAGAGGTTTTGCTATAGGTCCTAGCAAGTTTACTGGTACAAGAAAGTATGTCTCAGGAACTTCATTCTGCACTAATTCTAGGTCTAGTTGATTTAGAGACCGAAGTTACATCAAGACTCTTTACTTATCTTTCACCACATTGCTTTTAAAAACCTGGTCTTGTCAGATGTAAACCGGAACACTTCCTATGTTCAGAAAAAATTAAATCTCTCAAACTTAACTACATACCGCCCCAGAGTGCCCCTTTCCAGGTGCGTCCAGTCAACAGCAACATAGGGTTCACAGAGAGATTTTGGGAATCTGGAGTTACCCCTATAGTGACACTTAGGCCAAAAGCTTCGTGACAGCATAACAATGCCTCAAGCTGGAACAAAATTAATATTTAGCATTGTGAAAATAGGTTCTCTGGATCGTTCCCACTCATGATAAACAGTAAGAGTTCATGTAATATCATCTTAGACTGCGAGCATGTGGAGGGTAGATTTTTGTCTTTTGCTTCTTTCTTCTCCTTTGTCCATAATTAGTACTGTGGTATTAGGGAATGGGTAGAAAATATTTTTGGATGAGGGAATGGATGAATGTATTTGTGTGTACATATTTTTTTCTTATAATGTATTAAAGGAGGGAAAGCACATTACAAATATCAATGAAGTCAAGTCCTCAAAAAGGGTCATTTTTCATCACTATATTCAAAGACACTTTATATATTGGTTAATCATTTATTTATTTAGAGGTACTGTTAACCTCATACTTAGACCAGGTATTTTGATGGTGAACATGATGTAACGTCAATTACATCAAAATTTGTCTTGTCAAATTGATGCTTTCCATTTTAATATATCCCTATTTTATTGTTCATCTCTAAATTGTACACATAAATTTTAGTTTTATCTTCTAAAAATGTATATTGGTTTTACTTTAAACTTCACCTATTATTTTAGAATCTCAAAAGACAATCCAGAAGGCCTTGTCCTCCACTCATGTTTTAATACATTCTGTAGAAAAAAATAGTGTAGGATTCCACAGGAATATATACTTATTAATCCTCTGGATTTGGCGTATGGTTTAGAAGATCATATACCTATAGAACTTATGGTTATTAGACATTTGGTATCATGTAATAAAGTAACAATCTAGTCCATGTGAAAATACAGGAGAAAAACAAAACAAAAAGAACCTAAGGAGAAAAACTACCATTTTACAAAGATTGGATTCCCTTTGAACTTCAGTTGTCTGTGGGTTATTGTCCCAGACCAAGGCTGCAAAGGTCATTACCCTCACGGTGCTGCTGCACAGCACTAAAGCTCTTTGAACTTCTTGGGGAATCTCAGCAAAAGGGGATTGAGTGATCTGGGGATCTTGTCAGTAGGTTCTAGAGAATGGTTAGGTGGAATGTAGTTGGAAAAATGTTAGACATCACAATTGATGACATTTGTATTTATTCAAAAGTAATACCATGGACATTCCAAAGATGATGTAAGCACTTCAAGGTTGGAAATAGTATTTTATTATAACAATACCTAAAATTAATGGGTGCTTATCACTGCCAGGTGGCACTGTGCTAAGCATTTTACATGCACGCAATGGTATGTAATACTATTTTATGCTTGCAATGCTATGAGATGTGTATTGTCTTTTAATGCTATTTTACATGCATGTAATGATATGAGATACATATGCATTAAATTTGTTTGATAGTAAAATCTTTCAATCCTTTACAGGTTTCAACCCCACACATAGATATTTGGTACCTATTAAGTGCCAGGCACAGTGCTGTCTGCTGTGGAATATCTAATGAAGAATTAAGACAGTAACTTTCTTTAGGGCATATTATTGATAAGAAAATGATACTTTGGTATAATATTGATCATTATTCCTTTTGGTCAAAGTAAAATATGTGAAAATAAATCTGAATTCATTACACATAAAAATATTAAAACATTTTATGTTTAGGAGGAACTCACTGATTGCCACAGTAAACAATGCCTCAGACAGAAATGTTCCTGAGGGCTCTAGAGACATCTGGACAGGCAGGGCAGACTATCCCAGGAAATTGGCATCCTGTTGGTGGACTTTACCTTGGCATATATGATAACTTGTCAACCCAGTGGATCAGAGTTAGACTCATTTATACATAATATGTATATTCTGTTGGTTAAAAACATACCCTTTATTAACGAAACATGAATCAAGGCATGTCACGGTACATACCACAGTGTCGATCTGACCAATGGCTTCAAATGAAAAGTCCATGCCACCCCCAGTCATTTCCTTCAGCACCTCATGGATGGGTTTCTTGAAGTCCTGAGGGCTGATGCACTTAGTGGCTGCCAGCTCTTTGGCCGTTGCAAATTTGTCTTTGTTGATATCCACCCCAATGATCCTGGCTGCTCCAGCAACTTTACAGCCAATGACGGCAGACAAGCCGACTCCTCCAAGGCCAAACACGGCACAGGTGGAGCCCGGAGTGACCTGAATTTTCAGAAAAAGCAAGAGTGGATTTAGTAATGATCATTAGAAACAGTTTAAACAGTTGGATAAAGTGCCAACTGTTCACCATTTTCAGGAATTACTTGGACTCCTATGTCCAAACTGCTTAAGTATCAACAGCTTGTTCATATCTGAAAAGCTGATGAATTTCTTTAGAACATGCTTTCAGTTTTTTTGGAACCAGATTCTACCCAAAATCACACCTAAAATTCTATAGAGTATTCCAATGCTTTTATAGTAGCCCTGGAGAAAAGCTATCACCTAGTTTAGAGTAATGAATCATGATTCCTGGGGAAAAATGTTTCTGACAATCCAAGTATATCTGGAGTTATCTTCTGTGGTCATTCCTGCTTTGGCAACGTTGACTGCAGACCCATAACCAGTAGAAAATGCACAGCCAATGAGGCAGACTTTCTCCAGTGGCGCGGCTGCATCGATCTGGGCCACTGAGTTCTCATCCACCACTGTGTACTCAGAGAAGGTACTGGTGTTGACGAAGTTGTGGATGGGCTTCCCTCTGCAGGTGAACCTGGTGGTGCCGTCCTGCATGGTCCCTGAATCCTGCCTGGGCAATGTAACACAGGGTCAGGAACAGAATTGTATGAGAAAGGAGCTTACCTGATATGCAAGCTCATTGGTTCTATGTGCAAATTATCAGAAACCTACTTCATTTTCACACAGAGGTTGCCTTCCGGGTGTTTACAAGTGACACATTTTCCACACTGGGGAAAACACAGGATGACTTTATTGCCTGGAAGGAGATAAAGCAAATCCTTTTTCAATTTCTACACATGAATTAAAAGAAGAAGAATTTTAAGCATAGGTGTATATATTAGAAGCATATGTCTTAAAGTGGTCTCCCAAGAAATTGAGTGCAATCACTGCTATGTCATTGTCTGTCAGTTTGTTTTTTTATGGGCCAAAAACATGAAAGAAAGTGCAGATGTGGAAAACAACATGAATTTGTATTATTTCTACTTTACGGATAATTATGTCTAGATGTCTATTGGGGTATTACACTTTCCATCTCATTTGAGGCTTAGTTAATTCAATCTTAAATATTCTTACCATATATTTAATATAAATTTTAGAAGCATACTGACCATCATAGTGTGATCTGATATTTTGAAAAAGTTTGGGTTACAACAATATTAAGAATTTTGAGCATTATGATTTATAAAATCACTTGCTTAACTTTACTGTTAAGTGAATGTTTATTTTTTATTTGGTACTTTAAAAGGAATACTAAAAACAATGTGATAAGAAGAATTATTGGAGAAATTTACTCTGACTACCTCATTTTTCCTAAAGCAGGTAATTTCTTGTAGAATGAGAAATCCTCACTTAAATGGATTTAGGCCTCAACTTAATTTGTGAATTATCTAATTTCCCCTTTTTGGGGGAAGCAGGTTGTAAAGTAAGGGTATCATTTTATTATATATACTTTTGTTAAAAGTAAATCTTAAAATTTCAAACACGGACCAGACAACTTTTTTTTTTTTACTGTTCAGTTATGTTTAACTGGTGAGTTAAATATTTGGTAAATATTTGGTAAAGGAAGAGATTGTATCTATTGGCTAAAGAGATTTTTTAAACACCATTTTTATCTTTAATTATCCATGCTATCCATTCAATATGATCAAATTAATGATTGGACCATTACATTTCATTGATAATCTTTAGGTGGAAATGATAAAATGGACATATCCTGTTGTATTCACCCCTAATCTCTAAAATATCTGTCTTTATTAATACACAATAAAATTAGGATAAAGTAAATGCTAAAAACAAAATATTTAGTCAATAATTTGAAAATCAGACATTTTTAGCTGTGGTTAAAGGTAATAAAATAGACACTCTTCTGGCAGAATGCTTTCTACCAGGTCTCCATCTCATCTATTTCATTTGTTCCATGTTCAAGAATAGAGACCACATAGGAAGAGGAATCAGTGAACAGGCTCCACTGCTGGACATAACAGATACCAGGTTGATTCATCCAGAGCCTCACAGCCCCATCCTGTGTACTCAGTGAATCACAATTACCATATACTAACCCAGAGTCTCAGGACATTGATGTATTTTTGTTCTCTTGTCTCATGTAGTTTTCCCTTGTCCCATTTGTAGCTCTATTTTGAGCCATGAAGGTAGTGCTCAGGTACTCTAAAATGACAGTTGTTAGAGTGTGAACTCCAGGAGGCAGTTACTCTGTCTTCTTTTTTCCAGTGTCCCCAGGATCTAACCTGGAGCCTGGCATCTAGTGGGAACTCCATGAGCCACTGTTGAAGGAAAGAATCGGGAGTTCAAGCCTATGGCCATGCCTGGATACAGGAAGGACGTCAGGCAGGGAGAGGAAACAAGCACGTCCCTGTCCAGTCCCGGCTCCACCGTTTGCTGCTGCTGGGACCTCGGGCAGGTCTTTCATCTCTCCCTTCCTCAGTTTCCTCATCCAGACAGGATGATCCTGGGAGGCCTGAATGGAGACACATTCCCTGAGTGTGAATCTTGTACCTGATTTGACTGCAACCACCCCCTCTCCAATGCTCTCCACAATGCCGGCTCCCTCGTGGCCTAAGATCACAGGAAATGGTTTGACAAAGGTCCCAGTAACCACATGGTCATCTGAGCGACAGATCCCTGTAGCCACCATCTGTCAGGGAAAGGGAAAATAATTTCATTCAGAAAAATGTATGGCTCCCCAGATATTCTTGATGCATCCAATTCCCTGAAGTCATGTTTATAAAGAGTTTACAAGAATTTTGCTAATTCCTACTCTTACCAAATAAAAAATTCAATTTACTTCTGAGATTATTCAGTCTAAAATCACTCTGTACTTTTCTTTCTAGCATTAGACAAGCTAGAATAATATGCAAAAAAAGTTTCTGTAATATGTAAGTCTTATATACAAAAAATGTTTTTGTAATATGTAAGTCTTACATAATATACAATAATCACGCTCTCTGTAGAATCCGAGTGCAGCAAGATAATGATGTAACAGGAGAGTGACACAAGGGAGAGCCAAGACAAGAAGCACTGAAAAACCAGGAACTAAGGTGGTGCAGGTGGCAGAACACTTCTCTTCCACATCGGAAGTTCCCAGGATTGAATCCTGGTGAAGACAGGAGGAGAAGGATGAGAAGAGAGGGCAGGAAACGGACATAGAGAATTGCCCAGCAAATGGACACATGAAAGGCAGAAATGGGTGGGGAAGGGGGTGTGTGTAAAAACAGATGAAAAGTAAATAAATAAATTAATCTTTAAAAAAAAAATAAATGAATAAATAAATTAAATAGAGGCAGAAAAGAAAGTTTCACCTTAATACGAACTTCATAGGCCTTAGGGGGAGCAACCTCCACCTCCTCAATGGAAAAGGGTTTATTTAGCTCCCAAATCACAGCTGCTTTGCATTTTATTACCTGGAAAATCAAACACAAGGTAATACTTGTTCTCCCAGTCTTGCAATCAGGGATATTTTCTTTCCATCTTTGTATTGCAACATTTTGCCACATGTGTAATACAAACCACTGTTATACAGAAATGAACAAGTTCTGGTTACGGAAATAATAAAAATCATTTTTCAAACCATGTAAAGCAATAACAATAGAAGCAGAATTAGCCATAATCAACATTGACATAATGTTGAATATATTTATCAAGGTCAATTTTGCATTTCATTTTTTCTCAACAAATATATATTCTTAATATATTATAATGCTGCCCTGCAATGAGTTGTCCCACAACTGCTGGCTTGTGTATGAAATTCTACTTCACTGTTATTTCATTGGCATTGCAGACATTTGTCTATTTACATAAAACCTACTTCCTTCTTGCTCAAATTTATGTTTATTCCAAAACAATCTGAATTTGTGATAACAGGTAATATTTGTTTCCTGCCTAGGGAAACTTTTATCTCACTGTTTCCCTGCTTGCCTCTTTCTTTGATGGTTCCCTTCCCATCATTTGAGTGTGCTCTTTTTTGCATTACTTATTTGGAGGATAGCTTGGGCATATCTGCTTTATTTTCTGAATTTTATGTAGAAAACCTTCCAGAATATATTTGAACCAAAAGTGCACAGGTTTAAGCTAGAGAGTATAAAATACAAACACACACTCCCATATGAATACATGCATTCTTTAAAATCAGGAGAACTATGCTTGTCTTAGAATTTCTAGCTCAGAAAGCTTAACCACAGATGTTCTTCAAAATAAGAGATAAACACATATTTTCAAAGTTTGAGAAAGTCCTTAAATGTTTTCAATTAGGCAAAATTTGTACACTAAAGAGTACTTTTTAAATAAATCATTGATACCCCTACAAATATGAAAAGAAAAATATGATTAATATTTGTTCCTTTGAAATTTATTACCATCATTTATTTTTCAAATACTTCCAATTTTCAGGCTTTTTGCTTTGGCCAATGCCCAAATGAATGTGAAAGGACTTGGGAAATGTACACTGAGGGCAGTAGGTACTGAGTGTTGGTGTCCCTGAGGTGACAGGCTCACTGTGGCCTGTTCAGGGACTTTCCATGCTTGATCTTTAACCCTTACAGGGCTGCTACCAGGGTGGAACCTTCTAATTGTGGCCTTTACAGATTAAAATATCGAGACTAAATTGACTGAGTAGTTTTGCCAGAGTCACAAATCTGGCTGTCCCAAGATTAAGATGCGTACATCATTACCTTTTCATTATCATATAACTCATTTAAATTACAGTTTCTGAATATGAAGATAATTTCTTTACTAAAACATCTCTAATTTAGGTTTACAAATTAGTCTTGATAGACTTATATAAACTAGTGCACATTTACTTAAAGGAAGGAGAGAAATCATAATAGGTAAATATGACATATATTCTAGTAAGATAAATGGGAATAGCCTATTTTCATTATAGTTTAGGATGCTTTGTATATTGTACCATAATTGTGTATTATATTTCACTATATATTGTTTTGAATTTAGATATGAATATAAATCATTCATTAAAAATTGTATCTGTTTAGTATATAATAATGTTAAATCTTATTTGTTATATAAAAGAGAAAATATTTCCAAAATAAAGTGTTTTTTTGCTTACTTTTCCTGCCGTACTCATGTTGTTTCTGTCTTCTCTGTGGACAGGAAACTGATGAAATATTGTGGACTTCTTTCCTCTTTGAGGACACAAAGTAAATTAGTGCCAATTATTTTGTTTGCATTTTTTAACACCTCATTCTACACATGATCTGGAGTCTTTAAGTCCCACCCACCAGTTTAGTCACAAACCAGGTTGGATTATTTATGAAAGAACTCTGTACCATTATTAAAAACTAAATTTTATTTGCAGTATGCCATATTCAGATACTGCATTTTGATTTCATTAGGTTAAATATTTCCACACACATAAATTCTAATCACACTCTTTTTTTTCATTTTACTTCATGTTTCTACTTCCCAAATCCCACAAATGTAATTCAGAGTCCTGATTTCTCTGTATCTGCATTAAACTCCAACTTTCAATGCATTTGTTGCAGTTAGGTAGGGAGAGTAATGGAATAGAACAGATGAGGCAGGGAAGAGAGTGCTACCAACCTGAAGAAGGTGCTTGATTCAGCAGTCTTCTCTTCAGACTAGAAGAGTTCTACTCAATACCAGTGAGCACTGAGTGAACAGGTCATTTTCTCAGGCAGCGATCCAGGTACTCTGGGGATGTCAAAGAGAATTGACAAACTCTACCCAATCCAGGAGGCATCTGGGGCAGAGGCTACATTCAAGACCTTTGGATCCATGCAAACCATGTTCCTTTGTAGCTATGTGAACAAAGACACATTGTTTATCTGGTTTGTGTCTTAGTTTCTTTATCTCTAAGCTAAGGATGAATAATAGTACCCACTTCATAGTACTGGTGAATAAATGAGAAAATCCATAAAGCACTTTTTATCAATCCATAAGCAGATAGGAAAACCCTAAATAAATGTAGGCTACAATTATTATTCATGAAAGAAAGATTACTATCCAAAGGCAATAGGAAAACACAGGCAACCAAGTGTTCTTCATGTTAGTCTGTGTAGGACTGTATGTTAGGTATAAGATAGCCTTTTGGGAGCAGAAAAGGTGATGGGGCGTTGTGTCTAGAATAAAAGAATCTGAGTCTAAAAATGATGTTTTTCAGAGGTGCAAGCATTTAAACTAGACTTTAAATAATCTTGGCAAATAGAGAAAACTCCTCACTTTGGCATTTCTCATGTCTTTGATTCCTTGTAATAGGTATGTATAGGATATCCAGGGCATAGGAATTTGATTTTTCTTTCATCTGCACTGGGAAGTCCTGTAACACATAGTGCATGTATTTATTACATTAGATGTAGTCTATTTGGATATTATAACATAAATGACATATCTTTCTAGCATTGTCCTGATAATAATTTCATGACTGGTTCATTCAGTGTGAGCAATGTTTTATGATACAATTCTTGCAAGTCACAGCAAGGCTGGAAAACATTTCCCCAGCAGAGAGACAAGGGGGGTGTGATGGTTAAGCTAATGTTTCAACTCGGCCAGGTAATTGTGTCCAGGTTTTGGTCCAGCAAGCACTGGGCTAATTGTAATACAAAAACTTTTATGGACTTCGGTCTTCAGTGAGTTTACTGCGTGGATGGCTGATTACATTTGCATCAATCAAGGAGATTGCATCAGCAATGGGTGACGCTTTTATCCAATCAGTTGAATGCCTTAAAAGGGACTGTGGTTTGTTTTAACTGGAATAGACACATATTCTGGATATGGGTTTGCATTTCCAGCACGCAATGCTTCTTCCAAAACTACCATCCATGGACTTACCAAATGTCTTATCTACTGCCATGGCATTCCACACAGCATTGCTTCTGATCAAGGAACCCATTTCACAGCAAATGATGTGTGGGAATGGGCACATGCCCATGGAATCCACTGGTCTTACCATGTTCCCTATCACCCTGAAGCAGCTAGATTAATACAATGGTGGAATGGCCTTTTGAAGACTCAATTACGGTGCCAACTAGGTGGCAACACCTTGCAGAGCTGGGGCAATGTTCTCCAGGAGGCTGTGTATGCTCTGAATCAGTGTCCTCTCTATGGTGCTGTTTCTCCCATAACCAGGATTCATGGGTCCAGGAATCAAGGGGTGGAAATGGGAGTGGCACCACTCACTATTACCCCTAGTGACCCACTAGGACATTTTTTGCTTCCTGTCCCTGAATTAAGCTCTGCTGGTCTACAGGTTTTAGTCCCAAAAGGAGGAGTGTTGCCTCCAGGGAACACAACAATGATTCCATTGAACTGGAAGTTAAGACTGCCACCTGGCCACTTTGGCTCCTCTTACCTGAGAATCAACAGGCAAAGAAGGGAATTACTGTGCTGGCTGGGGTGATTGATCCTGATTATCAAGGGAAAATAGGACTATATCTACATAATGGGGTAAAGAAGAGATTGCCTGGAGTACAGGAGATCATCTAGGGCATCTCCTAGTACTGCCATGCCCTGTGATTAAAGTCAATGGAAAATTGCAACAAACCAATCCAAGCAGGACTAACAATGGCCCAGAATCTTCAGGAATGAAAGTTTGGGTCACCCCACCAGGCAAAGAATCACAGCCAGCTGAAATGCTTGCTGAAGGTTATGGGAATATGAAATGAGTAGTGGAAGAAGGTAGTGATAAATATGAACTTCAGCCATGTGACCAGTTACAGAAACGAAGACTGTAATAGTCATGAACCCTTCTTCCTTGTTTAGTTATGAGTATATGTACACAAATTTCTTTGTTTTCTTCCCCAAACTTTTCCTTTATCATATGAAAAGTTGTATTAGTTTGATGTCATAATATTTAAGGATGTCAAGTTTAAGAGTGAATACTACCCAAGGACTTGCACCCTATTCTGTAGGGAATTAATACGCTTCCAGTTATACGCAGGCGAGCTGAATATTGTTAGGCAGAAATATATACGTATGCTTGTCTGTAATTGTTTTTACTTAGAGACTAAGTATGGTTTTAGGTAGTGTGTATGGTTGCCGAGATGACAAGGGGTGGACTGTGATGGTTAGGCTAATGTGTCAACTCGGCCAGGTAATTGTGTCCATGTGTTAGGTTCAGCAAGCACTGGACTAATTGTAATACAAGAGCATTTATGGACTTCAGTCTCCAGTGACTTTACTGCGTGGATGGCTGATTACATCTGCATCAATCAGGGAGATTGCATCAGCAATGGGTGAAGCTTTTATCCAATCAGTTGAATGCCTTAAAAGGGGAAGTGATTTCAATGTTCAGAGAGAATTTCCCAGCTCATCTTTGGACAGCCAACTTCTCCCAGAAACTCATCAAAGACCTTTCATTGGACTTTCATCGGAGCCCCTGGTTTGCAGCCTGCCTGCGGAACCTGGACTTGTGCATCCCCCGGTCATTTAAGACTCTTATAAAATCTCATATTATTGACAGATATCTCCTGTTGATTCTGTTTCCCAAATAACCCTGACTAATACAGGGGGTCTATGACTTCAGAGTGCTTCTAGTTAGGGAAGTTTTTTGGAAAGCAGAAAATCCCAAATCTTATGTCTGGCATTCAAGTTCCTTCAACATCTTTTTCTAAATTTCTCATCCACCTTGCTCATCCTTACTGCCAAAGTTGTTTAAACATTACATTTCCATTGTCCCCCAAATCTAAGCCCATTCCTCACTCAAGATCTTGCTCACCATGTTCTTTCTCTATTTGTCCACTGGTTGGCTCCATCAACTCCTACCCAAACTGAAACCCAGGCCAAGGTCCCACTCATGGAGATATGGTTACTCCATCTCACAGCATTCCTCCTCTGGCATTTGGACCCTGTGTGAGGGTTAAAACTCAGGCAGCAGCCTGTGAGGGTTAACTGCTTGGGCAGCAGCCCAGCTGCTAGATTAGCTATTGACCTTGGCTCAGTTTCTTGTGTTCCCCCATTTCAGCATGCCTTGTATCTAATTCATAAGGTCCTCGGCCCAGTACACATATTTCCTGAGCACAGCAGAAATGATTCTGGAGAACTGCATTCCGTGTTCTTTCTGTATAGCTTTGAGTGATAAAACTGTAGTGTATAAATAATTCTGCAAATAAAGAATAGCCATGCTTCCTTGCTTGCCTGCTTGCCTGTTTGTCTGGAGCAGACTGTGGCTGTGCCAGTATGAAAAACTTCCCTCTCCACCTAAGTTTTCTTCTGCCTACCTCCCTCGCGAGCTCCTGAGGTGGATGCAGTGCAAAAATAGGATGCAGTGGACAGACGCATTCCCTTATGTTGCCCTCTGTGTTTAGTGTGGAGATCAATCTCTCAAACTCTACTGGAAATTTCTGGTCAACATCTTTTTAAATTTCATTGATAATCTCAATTACACTTCATACAATACCATTTACACAACAAGTATTTAATGATTATTGAATTGCTGCGCTCATTTACCTTAGGGCAGGAATACCTTTGGAATATCATAATGAATGAGATCCAGTACCTTCCTGTTAGGGCTTAGAAATTAATAGTGAGTCAGCAGAGGTCAGTTAGACAAGACAGAGAACTCTCCTGTGAGGGACAAAGTGGCCTGTCTCTCTATAGAGGGTTACAAAGTGGAATTCAGAAGCCGAAGACCCAAGCTGGTCTTTTCATTTGAGCTTTCTCAGCATGTGACTCCATGCCTGGCCCACAGTGTGTGCTCAGATGTTGGTTTACTACTGGAAAAAGACCTTGAATAAAAGGGGGAAAAGGTAAAGACAAATGAGCTTATATGGTTAAGAGACTTCAAAGTGAGTCAGGAGGTCATCAGAGAGGTAACGCTTATGTATGTCTCAGCAGGATCTCATAGATGGCCAAGGTAGATACTACCCCAAATAGTGGGGAACCTGAGGGCTCTGGAGAAACCCAGTACCTATGGTCATGGTGTTTGTGCCTGGAGTTTGTGCCTTGCCAGTGGTCAGACTCAGAAGTTTGTGCTTCTGAATATGATGGAGTTGGACTCAGATGTGACTTCTCTACACATGCCTCTTCTGTCCTTTTTATTTGAACCTATACTTGGTGCTGGAGTTGGTAGGTGTATGTCAAAGAGACTTTAATCTCTGGGCTGTCCATGTGCCAGCTGGACCCTGAAATTCAGCAGAGTTGAAACACCTACTCTCCGGTTCATTGGACTCACCCAGGACAACTGACAAAAGAGATGATGATGGACAACGACCATCCCAAGGAACCAAGAAAGTCTGCAAGCTTCAAGCAGGAGTGTCCCAACCATCTGCCCCATGGGTTCTGGGCCTCTTCTCAATTAGAGGTGGAGTGTACATCACCATCCCAGGGTCTTCAGGATTGGGGAGTGAATAAAGGACTGGAGTGGACTTACTGGTATACTACTACGGACTTGTGACTCTAGCAATGGAAGAAACTATATAATTCATGTGGAGGCAGTGGCTACTGGGGGTTCTGAGGGCAGGGAGAGGGAAATATAGGTGAAATGTGGCGGCATTTTGGGGACTTTATGAATGACATTGTAGTAACAGATGCAGGCCATTGTATGTCTTGCCATGGCCTGCAGAGTTGTGCAGGGGAGAGTGTAAACTACAATGTGAACTGTGGTCCATGCTTAGTGGCAATGCTCTAAAATGTTTTCATCAACTGTAACAGAAAAAAAAAAGATGTTGGTTGACTAAATTAAAGGAACAATTTATATTTTGTCAACATACTTTGAAAAAAAGGATATTTTAAGGACTTGTGTGGAAGCAAGGGTTGTAAATGAGAGGTATAGTTGGATTCAATAGCATTGACAAAGACCCTTGAGCATATCATTTTCTTTTAATCTCTACTTTCATATATGTTCCATCATACTCTTCTACCATACCTGGAAAGCTAGGATTTGCGGTACTTGTAAATATTACCACCGTATTTTCAAGCCCTCATGGAATTGGAACCCTGATACCATTCATGAGATTCTCTCATTCCCAGATCATATGGCTTCATGAAGTTCCTCAGCTACATTGGCACAATCTCCTGTGTGTCAGGTGACTTTCTTTGATGCCATATGGCAATTGTTCTGTTCTTATATTTTGCTCTCTTGCTTGAAGACTTAGGTGGGCAGATGGGGAGAGTAGAGTGCCCAGTAAAGGATATCAGCATTCCAATATCAGGAAGACCATGGAATACCATGTAGATTGACAAAAGGCAATCCGGTAAAACTCTCAAGGTTCACATGGTATCACTGTCCTCTATAACCCAATACCAGTTTTATATCACATTTTAATTCAATCATCTATCATCTTCTGAATTCAGATTCTCAGGAAAGAAGATCTGAGTGTTCAGCCTGCATCAAGGAATCACTAAATGATAGGCAGAATAATGTCCCCAAATGTGTCTGTGTACTTATCCTTGGAACCTGTGAATTTTTCACCTTACATGACAAAAGAATGTTGTAGATATAAATAAGTTAAGGACTTTAAAATGTGAAAAATAACCTGAATTATCCAGGCATACCCAATCATAAGGGTCTTAAAATTGGAGAACAATTTCAGGCTGTCTTTAGAGAGACTGATGTGACTTAGGAGGCAATGTTTGCTTCATTCGTTTTCTATTGTTGTTGTGACTAATTACCACACCCTCTCTCAGTAGGTTAGCAAGAAGGCAAGAAATGGCATCCAACATTGTCCCATCTAATTAATTTCTTAGAATTAACTTATGAGATAGAGATCACCATGACCATTTTGTAGATGGTAACACTAAGGCTTAGAGAGTTTCCCTAAATTTCCCTAAGTAATACAGCAAGTGGTGGAGCCAAAATTTTGGGAGACCTAACTCCATAGTCTATGCACCTACCACTAAGCAGCAGCAGCAGGCAGTATTATAATAGCTTATGTTCTTGTGACTCTTACTATTGCTAAGCACTGTTCAAATTGCTGTGTGCTGCTGAGTACACCAGCCATACTATGAAGATTCCCACACTGAGGAACTCCTTCAGTCTTTCCAGGATGAGAACAGCAGCTTCTCCTGTTCCATGTATTTCTTTTTAATGAACAAATTTTTCAGATTTGTAGGGGAGGCACTTCAGTGGCTAGCTTCTGAAAAAAAAAGTTATACTGGGAGGTAAAATTTTTAGAACATTTTGAGTTCTATTAAGTTTCATTCCTATATGATAAATTTAAATTCCCAAGTGATAATTTTTATTCTACACATATATTTGTTTTTTTCTTTATTAGAGAAGTTGTGGGTTTACAGAACAATCGTGCATAAAATACAGGATTCCCATATAATACCTTATAATTAACACACTGATTTGGTGTGAAAAATTTATTACAACTGATCAATTGATTATAGCACAATTTCATAATTGTACAATTAACTATAGTTCATGGTATAACTTAGGCTTCACTTTTTGTGTAGTATGGTTCCACAGATTTTTTAAAACATTTTTTTTCTCTTACCATATAAACAATTGTCAGCCTTTACTCACATTCAGATACATATTTCAGTGCTCTTAATTATGTTCACAATTTTCTGTTATCACTCCATCCATTACCAAAACATCATCATCATTTCAAATAGGAACCCTATAAATTTTAAGCCTTAATGTCCCATTTCCTATCCATATCCCTTTCCCTGGTAACTTTTAATCTAAATTCCAACTCTATGAATTTGCTTATTCTAATTGTTTCAAATCAGTGAGATCATACAATATTTGTCTTTTTGTGTCTGGCTTATTTCACTCAACATGGTGTCTTCAAGTTTCATCCATGCTATCACATGTATCAGGGCTTCATTCTTTATATGGGTGAATAATATTCCATTTTATGTATATGCCACATTTTATTTATCCATTCATCAGTTGAACACTTGGGATGCTTCTATCTTTTGGCAACTGTGAATGCCACTTTGAACATTGGTGCACAAATATTTGTTTGAGTCCTTGCTTTCAATTCTTTTGGATATATACTTAGCAGTGGGATTACCAGGTCATATGGTAATTGTATGGTTAGCTCTCTGAAGAACTGCCAAGTTGTCTTCCAAAGTGGCTGCACCATTTTACATTGCCACCAACAGCAATGAATGAGCATTCCTATTTCTCTGGAACTCCTCCAACACTTGTTATTTTTCATTTTTAATAGCCATTGTAATGAGTGGGAAATGGTATCTCACTGTGGTTTCGATTTTCATTTCCTTGATGAGTAATGATATTTGGCATCTTCTCATGTGCTTTCTTGCCATTTAATTATTTTGAAAGATATCAATTCAAGTTTTTGCCATTTGTTTATCTTTTTTGTTGTCATTTGAAGGATTTCTTAATATATTCTGGATATTTAAACCTTTATCAGATCTGTAGTTTCCAAATATTTTCTCCCATTGTGTAGGTTGTCATTTTACATTCATTATAATGTCATTTTAGGTGCAAAAGTTTTAATTTTGATGAGGTCCCATTTATCTATTTTTGGTTGTTGTTTGTGCTTTAGGTGCAAAGTCTAAGAAACTATTGTCTAGGACAAAGTCCAGAAGATGCTTTCCTACATTTTCTTCTAGGAGTTTGATACTTCTAATTCTTATATTTGGCTCATTGATTGCTTTTCAGTTGATGTTTATATACTGTGAGAGGTAGGAGTTCTTTTTTCTTTCTTTTTTTTTGCAAATGAGGAGATTATTCTTTATTCTTTCTCAATTGAGTGTTGGAATTTTTATTGGGTTGCATTGAATTTATAAATCCCTTTGGTTAAGATTGTTATCGTAACAAAATTGTCTTCCAATCTATGACCATGGTGTGTCCTTCCATTTATGTAGGTCTTCTTTGATTAATTTTAGCAATGTTTGGTAGTTTTCTGGGCACAATTCCTTGACATCCTTGGTTACATTTATTACTAGATATTTATTTTAGTAAGTATTGGACAGGAATTTTTTTCTGGATTTTTTTCCTCCAAAAGTTCATTACTTGTATATAAAATACTGCTGATTTTGGGTAGTTGATCTTGTACACCACCACTTTGCTGAATTCATTTATTAGCTCTAGGAGTTTTGTTGTGGATTTTTCAGGATATTTTTCATATAAGATCATGTTGCCTGTAAAAGGGGAAATTTTTAATTCTTCTTTCCCAATTTGGATTCATTTTAAAACTTTTTTCTTGCCTTGTTGCTCTGGCAGGAACTTCCAGTACAATGTTGTATAACAGTGGTGACAGTGCACATCTTTATCTTGCTCCTGATCTTAGAAGGAAAGATTTCAATCTTTCGCCATTAAGTAGGGTATTAGCTGTGGGTTTTTCATATATGTCTTTTATCATGTTGAGAAAGTTACTTCCTATTCCTAGTTTTCTAATAGTTTCTATCAAGGAGGGGTGCTGGATTTGGTTAAATGCCTTTCTTCATCAATTGAGAAGATCATGTGTGTTTTTCTCCTTCATTCTGGTAATATGGTGTATTACTTTAATTGATTTTCATTTATTGAATTACCCTTTCATACCAGGGATAGATCCCACTTGATCAGGTTGTATAATTATTTTAATATGCTATGGACTCAATTTGCTATTATTTTGTTGAAAATTTTTACATCTATATTTATAAGATATATTGGTCTCTAGTTTTGTTTTCTTGTAGTTCCTTTATCTGGCTCTGATGTGAGGGTGATGTTGGTCTCACAGAATGAATTAGGGAGAGTGCCCTCTTCTTCAATTTTTTGGAAGAGTTTGAGCAGAATTAGATATAAGTCTTCTTGGAATATTTGGTAAAATTCTGCTATCAAGTCATCTGCTCCTAGGCTTTTCTTTCTTGGGATAATTATGATTACTGATTCAATCTGTTTACCAGTAATTGGTTTGTTGAAATCTTCTATTTATTCTTGATTCAATGTAAGTAGTTAGTGTATTTCTAAGAATTTGTCCATTTCACCTAGGTTATCTAATTCATAGTATTCTCTTACAATCCTTTTTATTTCAGCAAGGTTGGTAGTTACATATCCTTTTTCATTTCCGTTTTTAGCTATTTGTATCCTTTCTCTTTTTTTCTTTGTCATCCCAGCTAAAGGCTTGTCAATTTAATATCATTGATCTTTTCATATAACCAACTTTTGGTTTTGTTCATTCTCTCTATTGCTTTTTCCCCTTTATTTCATTTATCTTTATCCAATCTCTGTTATTTCCTTCCTTAAGCTCTGTTTGAGTTTTCTTAGCTCTTGTTTTCTAATTCTTCCAGTTTGGAGGGTAGGTGTCTGATTTGAATCTTTCTTCTTCTTTGATATAAGCATTTAGAGCTATACATTTTCCTTTCAGCACTGCCTTGGCTGCATCCCATAAGTTTGGTATGTTGTAGATACATATGTTTAAAGATATTATCTAATTTCACTTGTGATTTCTTCATTTTTATTAACAAGTATATTTCAAATTCACAAAAATAAAAGAACAGAAGAAGACAGCTCAACAAGTCATGGAAAAATTACTCAAAAGTTGATTTTCAAGCAATTTAATCACATTTAATTCCAACAGCTAACTCAGTTGTTCCTCTACAGTACAGAAAGATACACAGATGAGCACAGATTAGTTAAATGACATAGTCAAGTTCTCCTTATTAATGAAAAAAAGTAAGAAGAGAAAAAAAATTATTACTTGTATTCATACTTCCCAAAACCAAAGAATGTGGTGATACATGGGAAAATATAAGAAATGTAATTTATGGACTATAGTTAACAACAACATAGCAATGGTTTTATAACAAAAGTGAAGTCAGTACTATGTTAATTCTAAAGGTTAAAAAAAGAATGTGGGGTTTGGCTTTGTGCGACTTGTCCTTTAGCCCATTGGTTAAGAGCATCATGTTAATTTCCACATATTTTTGAATTTTTCATTTTTCCCTTTGATATTTATTTCTAGGTTCATTCTGCTGTGGTCAGAGGAGAGATATTGTATGATTTAAATATTTTCAAATTTATTTGTGACCTACTATATAGAGACCTACTCTATCCTGGAGAATGACACCACATGCTCTTGAAAATAAGGTATATTCTTTTGTTGAGTGAAATGTTCTATGTGTGTCTATCAGGTGTATTTGGTTTAGAGTACTGACCAAGTCTTGTATTTCCTTATTGATCCTCTGATTTGATGATATATCCATTATTTCAAGCAATGTATTAAGGTCTCTTGCTATTAATGTAGAAACATCAATTTCTCCCTTTAAGTCTGTCATTATTTTCTTCAAATATTTTGGGGCTCTGCTGTTAAGTGCATATATATTTATAATTGTTACAAATTCTTGTCAAATTGTCCAATTTGTTAGTATACAATGTTCATCTTTGTACCTCGTGACTACTTTTGACTTAAAGTCTATTTTATTTGATATTAGTATAGCTACCACAGCTCTCTTTAGGCTGCTGCTTGCATGGGATATATATTTTTCCATCTTTTAACTTTCAACCTACTTGCTTCTTTGAATTTAAGGTGAGTCTCTTACAGACAGCATATAGTTGGGGCATGCAATTTTATCCATTCTACCAATCTCTGCCTTTTGACTGGAGTCACAACTGATAATGCAGAACTACTATTTTGCTATAAAGGCTTTGTAAGTGTTATACCATTTTTGACCATCAATTCCTCAGTTAATGCCTACTTTTAACATTTTTTGTGTTTTAAATTTTTGAGAGACTTCTCTTTTTCTCTCTGGATATATTTTTCATCTATTTTCCATGTAGTTACAAGGGGGATAAAATTTAACATCCTAAATATGTAAAAATAATGTTTATTTAATACCAGCTTAACTTCAATAGCATACACATATACATTTCCTATAACTCTTTGTTCCCCTGCCTTTTTGTTTTACTTGCTACTGCTTCTATTTGTACATTATATGTCCAGAATCATAGATTTATCATTACTTTTTATGCATTTGAATTTTAGTAACTGTAGGAAGTAAGAAGTGAGGTTACATCCTAAACAATATACTGCAATAATACTGGCATTCTTAATTACCAAAATGGTTACCTTATCCACAGGACTTTATTTCTTTATGCTACTTTGAACCACTATCTAGTGTCCTTTTCTTTCAGTCTGAAGAGCTGAAGTGCTTGTAGGGCATGACTAGTGATGATGAACTCCCTCAGCTTTTGTTTATCAGGGAACGTCTTAATTTCTCCATCATTTTGAAGGAAAGTCTCACCAGATACAAAAATTCTTGGTTGGTAGTTGTTTTCTTTCAGTAATTCAAATATTTCAACCTGCTGCCTTCTTGCTTCCATGGTTTCTGATGAGAAATAGGCACTCAGTCTAATTGGAGCTCCCTTGTACATAAAACATTGCTTTACTCTTGCAGCTTTCAGAACTCTTTCATTGTTCTTTGCCTTTGCTGGTATTACCTGTATATGACAGTGTGTATTTTTTTCTTCTTTATCCTGTTGATATTTTCTGGGCTTCATGTGTGTGCATCTTCACATCTTTTGCTAGATATTGGAAATTCTCTATCATTATTTTTTAGATTATTCTTTCTGCCCCTTTCTTTTTTCTCCTTTTGGGACTTCCATAATGTGCATATTGGTACATGTGATGGTGTCCCAGTGGTTTCTTAGGCTATTTTTATTTTTTATAATCACTTTTTGTTTCTGCTCTTCAGTATGACTGTATTCAATTGTATTGTCTTCTAGTTCACTAATTCATTCTTCCCCCAGCTCTAATCTGTTCTTAAAACCTCTAGGAAAATGTCATTTCAATTATTGTTGTCTTCAAATCCAGTAGTCCTGTCTGGTTCCTTTTTAAAATATCTTTCTCTTTACTGAGTTTCTCATATGCTCATTCATTGTTTTCCTGATATCCTTTTGTTCTTTCCCCGTATTTTCCTTCATCTCCTTGAGCATTTTTCATTATGTCCACATTCTGATCTTCTTCATTTGTTTTCTACTCTTACTGTGGTTTTTATACTCTTTCTTGGATAGGCCATCATTTCCTGTTCCTTTGTCTTATACTTTTTTCATATTTTATAATATTAACTCTTGGATTTACTCCCTTGGATATCTGTTTCTTGATTTTGTAATCTTCTGATGCTAAGACAGAGAATTTATAGCACTTCAGTCCTCCTATCAGGAAGGTCTTCCAAGGCAAATGCTATGTGCAGGGTTTTCTCTGTCTTACTGGGAATGTGCCTTGTCCTGGGCTTTTGCTTGTTAGTTGTTTTGGAGTTCTACTGTTTACAGGAGTTTGGTTGACCCCTCTGTTTCCTAGGAGACAGATATTCCTCTCCCAGTTGTTTGAAACTGCCATAGGCTCTCTGACTCTATAGTTTCTTACACTCCTTTTGTTGTCTCAAGCTGCCTTTGCCCAGAGGGAAAATTCTGGGAAGAGGGCCACTCCAGGGAAGACTTTCTCAAGTAGTCTTTTCCAGCTGAAACATGCCGCAGTACTCACAAATCAGGCACTGACCTGCTCCAAAATGCCCTGGAGAGAGGACACTGAAGGGCACCAACAACTTGTTCCACTAATCTCCAAGCTGAACTTTCTTGGTTTGCCCAGCAATTGCAGCTCTTCAACTAAATGTCCCGTACAGCTATAAAGAAGTATAGTGTCTTTAAATATCCTGTGCCACAGACTTTTGTCTGATATGAGTTGAAACAATGGCCAACACTGCCTTTCCCAGGGCAGATTGAAACAACATCCACCCTTAGAGCCAAGTGCCCAGCAATATGAATTCACTAATCAAAAGCCATGATCAGTGGTAGGCCATGCTCAACCTTGGTCTTGGGAAATAGGATTTGGGTTTTTATGTCTCTTTCTCCCACCTTGGTAGCCTGCCATAAGAGTGGGGGACAGGGACCACTAGCCATCATATGGAGAAAACAATTTACTTGTCATTTACCAGCCTCAATTTACCAGCCTCTTCCTCCCCCTCTTCCCTGGATGCTGCAGTTTTCTTCTCACCTCCAGATTTTCAAAACAATTGTTTCAGACAGTTCCTGTATGTTTAATAAGTTGTTCTGATGGAAAGAGTAAGTCCTGATACTCTCTACTCCACTAACTTTCCAGCATCCTCTTATTGTACACATATTTATTCTTTATGGCTCAATGTTCTTTCAGGAATTCAAGATCATCTCACCTCTGATAATGCAAATTATAGCTTTTTTTTAAGTTTTAAAAATTTCCTTGCATGGATAGTTTCTCCCGCTATTTCCTTTTTATTTGCTTTGTTTTTTTAATTTCATTTTCAAAAGCTTGAATCCCCCCTAATTTCTGTGAATTTTGATTTTCTACTTCTGTTGAATAATTGGCGCTGAAATACTGTTTGGTAGATCTGAACACATGTGGAATTTGTTGACAGTAGGATTTATGATCTAATGCTCACATGAGCTTTTTTCTTAGGGAACCTGCATGGTCATTACATTTTCATCATTTTTCTTTGATTTTGTGAGATTTTTCAGAGTATTTTCTAATTTCCTGCATGTTGGCTAAACATTCAGCTGTTAGTGTCTTAGAGTGAGAGAGGCACCTGAAGACCCAAATATAAGGCACTTAGGAGAAAATGACAGAATTCTGAGCTATTCATGTAAATCCAGAACATCTGTTCCATTAAAATATCAAGAGTATAAATCAAAAAATCAATTAGAATTTATAATAACCATGTTAATAGCTAAACTATTTTTAGTCTTGTGAATGTTTTCCTATATCCAGCCTTATAGAGATATCTTAGATACCCTCAAGTTCTTAAACGATCCATTAATAAAGTAAACATATCTAAATCTCTAAGTAATGGGCAACATGTAAAAGAGGTTTGAAAATCTTTTTAAGTCTATAGAGACTGCTGAAGTTAGTTTGTCTTTATTTTTCATTTATTTGCTATTTGACCATTTGGCTTTTTAAAATATATATATGAAAACAAGTTTCTCACTAACTTTAAGTTATTTCACAATTACATATGAGTGTTGGGAATGTAAATCTTTATTTCATTTCCTTACCATTTCTTTGTAAGTTAAGAAAGAAATAAAATAATAATGCTAATTATAAAGCTCATTAAAAGTGATACAAACCAGTAATTGCTAAAAGTTAAAATTAATTCTTCAATTCCCATCATTCCCAGTGGTCAGAAATAAACAGCCTATTTTGTACATTTCTATGATGCTCTCCATGCTCATACAAACTTATTCACAAATAAATGGGAATTTAAATTTGTTTTTGTCTTTTATGAATATTGGATTATACAACAAACATTACACTGAACTTTGCTTTTCATACTTAATGATACAACATACTCATTCCTCTTTCAAGATATAATCTGAACTTTTAAATAGCCACTGAACATACCAAAAGACTGATGTATTTTTTTATTCAAATGGATGTCTATCAATCAATTAGATTGTTTAAAGTTTTTCTTTTTATTCTTCAAACAGGAGAGCAGCATTTAGCCTTGTTTTTATTTCTTATACTTTTTTTTCTAATGAACAAATTGCAAAGTGTGGTATGGCTGGGGAAATGGACATGTTTGTCTTAAAGTTTTAATAAATATTTCCAATTTTTTAGAAACATAAAAATTGAAATTTCCATTAGCACTGTAAGCTAGTAGGTGAGTATTGATACCTCATTTTTTTTTTTCACTGACCACTAACAAAGAGACTCAGCACTTTTTTTTATGCGTTTTGGCCATTTTTATTTCCTGTGCTCTGAATTTCCTTTATTGTACAGTTTCTTATTCAGTTTTCTTTTACTTACCAAGATATTAATTCTTGGTCAACCATGTTAACAATATTTTGAAAAATTCTTCCTTGAAATTGTTATAGTCAATTTCCATGTTTATTTGCATTTACATGTCCTGTGAGAAGTTACAGAATGGAAGCAACATATTTTCAAATACTTTGTACATTTCCTCCTCTATCCTCTTTACCTTTGTCTCTGTTGCTCCTACAACACTCTTTTTACATGACATCTGCCTTGTTTCTGTGGAAATAATTGCTTCCATTTAGCCCATAAGTTTGTGTCATAATATATTTATATGTGAATATATATACTTAAATGTTTAAACAATTTGCCCCATGGGAAAAAAATGTTTTATCCAACATACAAGTCTTTGGGTAAAGCAATATTTAAATAAAGATTTATTTCAAGGAATTGGCTAAAACAATTGCAGGGGGTGGAAAGTTCAAAATTCATAGGGTAAACCAGGAGGCTGGAAACTCTTAACAAGAGCCAACATTGCAGTCATGAGGCAGAATCTCTTCTTCTTCAGGGAAACATGTTTTGGTCTTAAAGATTTTAATGGACTAGATAAAATCTATATTATGTGTGTACTCTCTTTTACTTAAAGCCAACTAATTGTAGATATTAACCACATCTACCATATACCTTCATAGCAACACCTAGATTTGTGTTTGATTGCATAACTAGATACTATAGCTTAGGTAAGTGAACTTGTAAGACTTACCAACACACCCGATTTTCTTGAAACTCTTGAAGAGTATCATGTGATTGAATTGCTGTCACTCCCATTCTTAATAAATTACAAGATCTTAGTTTCAAGTGTGTTCTGGTATGCACTCTATTGTCATGAGGTGCTAGGCAAAATACAAGAGTCCCACTATCTGGTATTTGCATCTGGTATAATCCTCCTCATTTTAGTGTGGATAGAACCTGTGACTATGATGAACATTCTTTTCATGTTTTCCTTAATATAGCCATTTGTGATAGGAGAGTCACCTACTGATTACCTTTCTTTATATAAGGCTATTTTATCATTGAAGGGTTGTTAAAAATCAGGAGATTTTAAGTTTGAGAGGGCATAGGGGTGGAGTGGGCCACATGGCAAGGAATTATGGGCAGCCTCTAGGAGCTGAGAATAACCCCTCACCAACATGCAGCAAAAGATGGGGATTGAACCTTGGTACATTTCATAAGTAGGGAAATACAGACAGTGGAAATACAGGTAGAAATTGATGGCTTCAAGCACAATTCGACATCATGAGTGTTCTCGGTGGACAAATAATGAGGGTCCCTTCTACTGGTCTTCAGTGATTTAGAGTAACAAAAAAGATTCAAAAAGTACGTGAAGTCACAAAAAAATACCTTCACTTAATGGGAAGAAAGCACACATAGAATGCTTAAAAAGGAGATTTTACTGGCCTTTGTTGGCTAACTGATGTTTAACATTTCATCTAGCTCCCAATGGATTGAAAAATTTGCTGCAAAGTGATTTTATGGAGCACAGGGCATTTTTAGGGTAGTGAAACTATCCTGTATGATAGTTTAATGGTGGCTACATGACAATTAGGCATGTCTTAGAACCCACAGGACTATGCAACACAAACTGCAGATATTAATTTTAAAAATGGACTTAAATTAATAATGTACAGTACATCAATTTGAACAATGGCATCACATTAATGCAATATCTTATTAATAGGAGAAATTATGTGATACGTGGGG
>JAQZBX010011858.1:0-42077 GCA_029593785.1 Cabassous unicinctus
CATTTAGCTGAAGTGTATTAACAAAACATAGGGCATTTCCATTGCAGGTTAAACTTTAACCCTGATGTTCTGCTCCAGGTGTTTGTAGCTCTGGATTTGCTTTTGTTTGAAAATTAACCAGCAGAACTTGGGACTGTCACCAGCATCTATAAATGGGTCATTTTATTCAAAAGGTGAACTTCCTATGCCTTTCCTAGTTTTGATAGTGCCCCAACAATATTCTTGGAATCAAGCTTAGGAAAAAAAAACACCACAACTTGTCTTAGAACAATGTGGGGGCAATTCTCTTCCCACCTGAGTTCCTCACTGACCCAATTTCATTTCTCAAAGACCACCACTGATACCAGGGGCCTGCGTATCCTTACAGAGTAACATCTGCGTAGAGTAGTGCATGCCCACGCTAGTTTGTGTGTGTGTATGTGTGTGTGGGCATGTGTTATACACATAAAAACACTTTGCTTTTTTAACTTAATATAATGTCTTTGATATCATATCTTAACACAAACTTGTCACCTGCGTCTCTTTTTAGTCCCTTATTGTGAATATATCAAAGGTTTTTAACCCAACCCCTCTAAGGGCCATTTGCTTGGTTTTCCTTTGTTTTCTATTTACTGATAAGGTAGCCATGAATATCTGTGCATGTATTTGTTTGTGATTATATGTGAGTGCATCTAAAATCTAATCTCCTGGAAATAAAATTGCTGGGTCAAAGTGTATGTGCACATTTAATTTAGATAGATAGTGCCAAATAATATGTTACTATAGTTTTTATTTGCAGTTTTGTTTTTAATTATGGATATACTTGAACCTCTTTTCATATGTTTAAAAATTACTTATGTGTGAAAATTCTTTTCATATCTTTTATCCATAAATGGAGTTAGGACAACTTAGTAGCCATCTGGAAAAAAAAAATAAAATTGTATTCCTATTTTATTTCCAACACCAAAATAAACTCCAGATGGACCAACGATTTTACACTAAAAATAAATACATTAAAGTACTATTAGAAAACATGAGAGGATGTTGTTTTAAGGAATCCAGAAATAAGGCAGGCATTTCTAAGCATAATACAAAACCTAGAAGGAATGATTAAAAAGATTTATACATTTATAAGTCAATATACATTGAAAGAACTTAAAAGATGAATGACATGACAAACTGAGTAAACTGTTTTGACACATTCGACAAGAATTGAAGGCTTTAAATATTTAGTAGCAGGTGCTCATTTAGTCTCGGGATATAGAAAGTTGAAAGAGATTGTTGCTCTCACCTCAACAACCAATACAAGGCAGATGAACTGAAAAATCATAGTTCATTTTAAACCCATCAGAGGACCAAGAACATAAAGAAACTTAAATGAAATTAATTCCAGAAAGTGAAGTTTCCTTTGTAGATTAAAATAGACCCACAGCTATTCTCGTTCCTGATGGAGCTGAAGAGGGTCGGCCATATACAGAAAGGAGAAACCAGTCTGACTTTTATGGGCCTTTAATGACTTGGTGGTGACTGGCATGACAGATTAGAATTCCATAGAACCTCAACCACATCCTCCAGCTCTTTCCCATGAGGCTTCATTGACTGCAGGGCTAGTTCCCTGAAGGCTGGCTGGTGGCATGGTAGAAGACCCGTGAGGACTGAGAGCAATCTCTGCTGAGCACAAGAAATGAGAGAAATCTGTCTCAGACACTCTGGCCCTTCACAGAGGGTAAGGCAACTACCAAGCAGGCATACACGTATGCTTAAATAAATAACATACTGTAGAGTTTTGCTTGTTTTTTTTTTTTTTAACGAGATAAAGAGTATATCATTCTGTAGGTAGTCTTCTGGAATTTTCCTTTTTCTTTCAAATTTTACTGAGAGTCATCCATAATATTAAATGTTTTCAATGTATAATATTAAATATGGTATTTGTTTTCATTTATTTGCACTGTGATTCCCTTGTGTATTCGTCAATATATGTATCCTTTCTCCTGTTGATGAATACTTGCATTGTTCCTGGATTACTAACGTGCTGCAGTAAATATTCTTGTATATGTCTTTTAGTACATGTCCAAAAGTTTCTAGGAGTGGATGCAAATATTCAGCTTTACAAGAGAATGCCAAATTATTTCACAAATTGTAGCAATTTACTCTATCACTAGCAAGGTATATGATATTATACTGAACCACAAACTCTCCAAATCTTGGTATTATAAAAATTTCTTAATTTTTGCAATCTGAATAGTTGCAAAAAGAGCTACTTTATCATGGTCTTGATTTGTGTTTACCTGATTACTAGTGATGTTGAGCATTTTTTCATATATTTATTGGACGTTTATGTTTCCTCTTCTGGAAATAACTTTCATATCTTTTGACAATTTTTCCACTTGGCTTTCCTTTTCATAATTGTTTTTAAGTTCTTTATCTTTACTTGCTACTAATTCTTTTTACGATTACATGTATCACAAATATCTTCTTCCACTTTGTAGTTTATCTCTTCACATTCTTCAAATCTTGAGTAAACTCTTCTTTTCCAATAATGTGCCATCCATTTCTGTCACACATCAAAATTTTATATGTTGCATGAGCTATTTCTGACTTTCTAATCTACTCTGTTAATCAGTCTTTCTATCTTTGTACCAATAACATATTGTCTTAAATACTGGAGCTCTATTATATGTCTTTTAATGTAGCAAGGCAAACATCCCTCTACCTTTTCTTTTTCTTAAGAAGTGTGTTGGTGGTACCCAATGCTAGCCATCTTGCTAAATTTATGTATTATTCCTAATAATTTGTAGATCTGTTGGAATTTTCTACATAGATCATCATATTAACTGCAAAATAATCAGTTTTCTATTTACCTTTCCAATCTTAATGCCTTTGCTTTTTTAAAATTTTCTCATTGTTCAAGCCAAAATCTTAAAACAGAGTTGATTAAAAGTGGTGATAGTGGGCATTCTTTTCTTTTTCCTTATTTTAGAGAGGATCGTCTCAATATTTCTCTTCTTAGGATGATGTTCATCCATTTTCATATGAGAAAGCATCCTTCTGTTCTAGTTAGAAAAGAATATGTATATTCCCATCTTTTCCCATAGTTTTACCCCTGCTTTATATTGCTGGTCATAAAGCATTGGCGAAAATTAACTCTTAGTAATTGTGATGAAATTAAGAATTCCTCTGATGTTTAACTTTTAATTGAGGTTATGAATATTGGCTGGGATAGAGATATAAAACATTTTACTTTTTGAGGGGGAGCCTTTTATAATATGCAAATAGGAACACTGAAAATTAAATTAAATTTTCATATTCTCTGCTTTCAGTAGTTTGTGTAGTAGATCATTTAGCTTTATATTTTTTTCTTTTCTTTTCTTTCTTTCTTTTTTTTTTTTTTAGCTTTATCTTAAAAGTTTCAAGGTACCCACTTGGAATACTTTGTAGCCAAGCACCCTTTTTTTGGAAAGTATTTTTCTGTAAGTGTTTTCTCTTCAAAGAATCAAATATATATAGTTATATATAGTTAATATTCTCTCTAGTTCGTTTTTATTTTTACTCCTTTTTATTTTAAGCTTGTTTTACTCTTTATTTTCTTTATTCTTCTCTTATTCTTTATGAATATATGAAAATAACTTTATAAACATAGACAAACTTTCAATTTATCTGATATCGTGCCGTATCGTATAGGACAGTGATTTTAAACCAAGGGCAATTTTGTCCCCCAAGAGACATTTGGCAGTATTTGGAGACATTTTTGTTTGTTATAACTTGCAGGGTGGGGGTGGGGCTTACTGCTGACATCTGGTTGGTAGAGGTCAGAGATGCTTCTAAACACCCTCCAATGCACAGGAGAGCATCCCACAGCAAATAATTATTCAGCACAAAATGCAATGGTGCTGAAGTTGAGAAGCCCTCCTCCAGACCTTTGAGAAATATTCAGTTATTTGGATCAATATTAAAGAGCCATACTAAGGAGCATGAATCTACTCTCTCTTTTTTCATCTCTGATTATTTGCTGGAGACCAAAAACTAGCGGCTTTCATATGTTTTAGTTGGCTAGCTCCATACTCTTAAGGTAAGTGCATGTTGTTGGGTAGAATATGGGTTCTACAGTTTTCCAGTTTCCATCACTTAGTATCATACTACTTCTGCCAGGAAATTTACACTTTTATATTACCCACATGACCCTGGCAGAAACTTGAGTTTGCACCCCTGAATTATATACCAAGTGGTCACCAGTTTCTCTCTCTTTTTTAAAAAACTCCATTTACTTGAGGGAGACAGCACATTTCTATTGGCATTAGAGGTTCAATGAAATATTGTAGGTATGTTTCCCAGGGAGGGCTGGTCATATCAAAATCTTTTGATATGGAGGCTTTAATTCTAGTAAGATCCCATCTCTGTAGGACAGCATGATATCAGTTCTTCTGCTTCCCCCAGTAGAAAAACCTGATGAGTATTAAATTAACTAAGCAGTGTCTAATTTTTATTTCACTTTCTCCTATGTAGACAAAAGCCCAAATTTCAGATTGATAAAATGCTGATAACAAATGCTCATTTATTTCAAAATAACATGTGATATGCTCTCATGTAGCGTCTGGTTTACTAATATTACTTTAACATGATGATTAGGTGATTAGGGAACTTCCACATTATGAAATGCTTTTTTTTTTATCTTGTAGATATGAATATTTAATAACTGTTTATTTAAGTTTATGATTATATATCAAAAAAGATTAGTTTCCTTTTATGGAAGCAGCACCAATTCAAAGATCTCAGCTTTAATGTCAGAAAGCAATTTACTATTTTGACACTGTTTTCCTCTCTGTGAAATGGATTTATTTCTTTCTACTCACCTACCTCTGAAGAATATCTGAGAATTAATGAGGAGATCAAGAAATTTTTATTTACTCCTTATTTTCCTTCATTTGTCTTCGTATGCAGCATCCTTATACCTTTTGGTTCATTGAGAGAAAGAGATGTTTGCACATTCCTTTGGTTTTTCAAGAAGAAAGGTGTTATTCATTTAAAGGCTAAAATAATAACTGTGGGATTTTTTTATATGGAAATGAATAAGACTCCTGAAATCAAATATAACAGCATGAATATTCATATTGAACCCCAAAGACACAATGGGAGGGTTCTTGACTTCTTTTTTCTTTTCTTTTCTTTTTTCTTTTCTTTTCTTTTCCTTTCTTTTCCCTTCCTTTCCCTTCCCTTCCCTTCCTTTCCCTTTCTTTTCCTTTCTTTTCCCTTCCTTTCCCTTCCCTTCTTTCTCTTCTCTTCTCTTTTCTTTTCTTTGTCATTGGTTAAATGACTGCAGCAGTAATTATGGAACGGAAGGCTAATTTAATTATGATAATAAATCAGAATGTGGAATTGGGTACTTGTATAATTCTTCTGAGGGAAGATGCTCTCAGTATGAACCTACAAATCGGTAAGACATCGTTATAAAGTAGTATGTCCTCTGGAAAGTCCCTCAGAAATCATTATTTTATAGATGAAATTGCAAATTTCTCAAGGGCACTCATATAACCAGCAAAGGTGCTACTGAAATCAAACCTTCTGACTCACAGTTAGTAATCAAATCTGCCTGCCCAGCATCAGAAGAAGCCTAATTAGTTAACTTGTTGATTTTCATTGTTAAGCTCTGTATGATGACATTCATTCTAGGTTTTATTAGATTTTATAAGTGTATTTGAGAATATTGTGGCATTCAAAGAGTTACCAGACATTAGAAAATGGTTTTTTGTTCTTTGTTGTTTTCTGTAGGAGGTAGAAAATAAGGGGATATTCATTATTATTTTACGCCTTAAATTTGTAAAATAGATTTGACAAACACCAAGTCCCTTCTTATAAAGTTCAATAAAGTAACAGCATGGCAAAAAAACTTGCTATTTATATAAGCAAACAAAGAACAAGCAAACAAACAACAAATTTACCTGTGGCTATAGTGAACAAGTGGATCAATAATATGCCAACAATATTGTATGGTTTCCAGAAAGAAAAAGGTATATAAATGTATTAATATAGCCATGTAAGTCTCATGTGAAATAAAAATCCAAAATATTTATCTATATGTGGCTTGTATTAAGCAAGACATCACTCATACATTATTTTTATTTCTTACCCTGAAAGACAATCATCCTCATTTTATATATGAAAGAAGGTAAGTGGCTGACCCAGGGACACTTGGCTATAATAGTGGCTGAGGTGGCATTTGTTTCCCAGTCTGCCTGGCCTCCAAACCCATATCCTTTCCTCTATGGACCCCTGGGTTTAATGGTAAGTGCTGAAGCTCACAGGGAACATTTAAAGTCTAGAATGGGTACAGAAGAGGGTTACCAGAATGATAAAGCACCTAGAAACCACACCATAAGAGGAATCATAGAAACAATGAGCAAGTTTTGTCTGGTGAGCAGTAGTGTTAGAGAGGATGAAACAATTGCTCTAGTTTGAGCTCAATCATGTCAAGGAGGGTTTAGATTTATTCCGTGTCAGGGAGCATGGATATTGGGCCAATTATTGGAAGCTGGAGAGGCAATTGATTTAGTGGTTGTAAGAATATTCTATGTTTTTTTACAGGATGAAGGTGAGGAAGGGAAGGTGTGGTAGTTTGGAGATATGAACCACAGAACAATATGTTCTAAAACTTAATCCATTTCTGTGGGTGTGAACCTGTTGTAAGTAGGAACTTTTGATGAGGTCACTTCAATTAAGGATGGGTGTTTTAATTTGCCAAACTCAATCAGGATAGGTGTTTTAATTTGCCAAAGGGCTGTGAATGCAAAATACCAGAAATGAGGTGGCTTTTATAAAGGGGAATTATTTGGGGTAAAAAATTACATTTTGAAGGTCATAAAAAGTCCAAATTGAGGCACCTTCAGAGATGTTTTCTCACCAAAGTCAGCTACTGCTGATCCTGGCATGTTGTCACTTAGTGAAGCAAGATGGTCACAGATCTCTGCCTGGGTCCCCCTTTACCCTCTAGGCTCACTCTCTCCTCTTGAGCTGTTCTGTGGGCCCAGCCACTTGGGGCCTTCATGCTTAAGCAATCCTCTCTCTCACATATGCCTGCTCCCTTTTTCCTCTGTCTGAGTCTCTGTGTCTCTCTTTATACCAGACCCTGCAAGAAGGTAGAGACTCAACATGAATCACACCACACTAATGTCATCCATTTAAATGGGTCTCAAACCAACAGGAATGGATTAGTTTAAATCATAATATTTCTCTTGTTAGGATTCATACAATAATTTCAAACTGCCGCAATGGGTGCTAGTCTTGTTACTAGAGTCCTTTATAAGCAGAACCAATTTAGACAGATAGGGATAAAACCTCAGGAAGCAAGAAGCTGAAAGCTACTGGAACCTGAAAGAGAAGGGAGAAGCCAGGAGAGGAGGCCATGTGCATTGCCGTGTGACAGAAGAGCCCAGGACTAAGAATCTCTGGCAGCCAACCCTAGAACTCCAGTCTTTGGGAAGAAAGCATTGCCTTGATTTGGACTTTTCCTAGACTCAAACCCATGATCCAATAAATTCCCATTATTTAAGCCACCCATTGCATGATATTGCTTGAGCAGCCAAGGAAACTAAAACAGAAGGGCAGAATATTTTAAAAACAATTTTTAACAGAGAATATCAAAATATTGATGGGAAGTGTTGAAGCTGCATGAATAGGGTGTTTTAGGCTCTATTTCTGCAAATATTCAAGAAGATATATTTAAAACTTCTCTCAAAGTATAATAATCCATGATTCTACTTTTTAGCACAGGAATGTCTGCTTCACAGAGAAAAGGATGGTGGTTTTTTTACACTTACTTCTTATCCCCTTACCCCCACATATACCAAACACAATAGATGTACATTAATTTAACGATCAAGTGAATGAATATAAAAGTCAACAATAAAATCATCTAGTTTAAGAAAGATATTAACATGTCTTTTCAACCAAGAATCTTCTTATTAAAGGACCTGGAAAACAATGAAGTAGAAAAAGTTATTTGTATATTGTTGAATTTAAATTTTTTATTGTTCTTTTTTCTTTTTTTAGAATTGTAGTGATATTTTGCCCTGTAAATGCAATTTGAGGGGCTAATTATAATGTTATGTGCTTGTGATATCAAAATGGAGAGAGCTTTTAGAAGAAACACAGGTTTTTGTTTTGTTTTCTTCTTTTCCCAAGGAAAAAATCAGTATTTTGATATATGGTTAAGAAAGATCAGAATGACACAGTATATATACTCATTGAGATGACAAAATTAAATTTTGTTGGTGAATATTTCAGAAGTGACAACAAATTTCCTTTAAATTTAGTTTATATCTTTTTTCATTTAAAAATTTTTATTGAAGTGTATCATGCATCCATGAACATACATAAACAATACCAGTATTGTATCTTAATTATGAAAGAAATTTAAATGATGAAAGTAACTCAGTCATGTGCGTGTGGAAACAAATGGAGACACGAGTAGATAGAGAAGTTGATGAACCCATGGCTTAGGAAGAAATAGCCACTGAGCATGTGGGTTGCGGGATAACGAGCCAGTATCTCTGAAAAGAGGGTAACTAACTTAGGAATCTGACAGCAAGTAGAGACTTTGATTTCAAGGGCTGAAATGGGTTTAGAGACCTGAGAGGATTGTTAAAAAAAAAAAAAAGGAAATTCAGAGTGAAAGAGACAGAGAAGTGGCTAATTTCCATTCATGTCCTGGGCCTCTTGATTTGGGTCACCTTAAGGGTGACAGACTTTACCTAGAACTCTTTGGACCCCCCCTCTTGGTTGGACAAGTGTTGTTGTCTTGGTAAGAAATGATATGTGCACATGGAATAATTGGATGGATTTCAAGGACTGCTAGAGAGACACCAGTGCTCATTGCATTGCCCCATGAAGTAAAATGCTCATTTTGATGCATGGCTGCATGAGTAGAGGCACATCATGGGACAGTGTGGTATGGTGGTTAAGATCTGAGGCTCTGGGGAGTGGTTGCCCATGGTCCATCCTAGCTCTGACAATTCCCAGCTCCAAGACCTTGGGCAAATAGCTGCACTTCTCTTCATAGTTTTAGTATCTACAAAATGGAAATAGTAAAGGTAACTTCCATCTAGGATTATTGTGAACCCATGGTAGGTTGGCTTATGTAGCCCCCAGAAACACACGTTCATAGTCGGCCTTCCTGTGGATGTGAATCCCTTGTAAAGAGGATCTCTTGAAGATGTTACTTTAGCTAAGGTGTGGCCCAGTTGAAAGAAATTGGGCCTTAATCTAGTTTAGTGGGGCCTTTATGAGCAGAAGAAATTCAGACATTGTGAGAGAAAGCCACAGGGAGGGACTGGAAGCAGGATGTCAGTAGGAACCTGGAAGAGAAAGGAGAGGACATCGCCATGGCATGGAAAAGTCAAGGAGCCCAAGGATTGCCAGCCCAGGAGGAAGCAATCCTCTAGCCTACAAAACCGTGAGACCATAAACTGTTGTCATTCTAACACACTGTGTGCTATTTGTCATAGCAGCTGGGAAAGTAAAATAGAAACAAGTGAAATAGCATGTTTACCACATTTAGAACAGTGCCTGACACACACAAAATCCTCTTCTGATGACTTGAAAATACCATTTCATGACACATTTTAGAATAATAGCAGAACATGTAAAAAGCATAACCTGGAGAACAACATTTCAGTTTCTCAGTAAATTGCCTTCTTCTAATGGTTAAGACAGTTATAGTGGGAATAATATATTAATATAGGGTGCCATCTATACATGAAAATTAATATATTTTTAGTAGAAAAATCTAATAACTATTTAATAGATTTTATTATGTTACTAAAGTTTCAGATGCTGCCTGCATAATGATATAAACTTTTACCTTGTGTGTAACATGCTTTCTTGGGTTCAGGCTGCATTCCAGCACGGAAACACCCACTCCAGAGAAAGTAGGATAAACAGGAGATGGGCGATCACATCTAATATGGGAGAGCTGTGCTGATTTATGTTCTGTGCTTATTTAATTTTATTTTTAAATCAACATTGAGAAGGAAAAGTTGAGATATTAATTACCCGTTTACTGCCAATGTAGCGGAAAATGTAATTTATAGCCTACTTGCAAAAAAAAATGCGTGCTTAATTTAAGAACTCAAATTATTCAAATAACATTTTGAATTTGATTATTCGTTTAATCGAAATGTTGCTCTTTCAGTCAGAATTGCTTTTGAGATTCCAATTTCAGCAATAGTTAACTAAGAGCTCTCTGTGGAAAGGATAGGGGTGGATCCACAGATGAAAATGCGTGAGAATATAAGTGTATTTGGTGAATTACATTTACCTGTCAGAAAAGGTCAAATTCATTTAAAGGGTTTTTTTTTTGTGTTTTTTTTTTTTATCCTCAACTGGATTGTTGTTTTAGGGTGGAAAAGCATAGAGATAATCTGGAACTGTAGAATCCCTGGAAATGAGAAGTCAAAACAGAACTGCAAAGCAAAGCCTGTCCAAGTAGTTATGAAGGACTTGTGGGCTACCTAGATGGCAGTCAATCCTTCAGGTTCAAATTTAGGAGAGAAGTTCAGAGCCCCAGGGACAAGAAGCTCTGCTGCTGGGGCAAGGCTTGGCTCAGAAAAGTAAGTCCCGCTCTTCCTCTTGCTACTGTGGTGTCTCGTGGCTGGCCAGGAACTTGCCTTTGCACCCTCCCACACTTTACAGAGAAGAGCAGGTATACTCTGGCAAACACTATGAGCTCAAATTAGTTTTAAAATATTTTTCCAGGATTTGTTATTTTGTTCAGCTTTATTAAGCTACAATTTACATACAATAACATTTGAAGTTTCCTGGTATAAATTGGTGAATTTTCGTAGTTGTATACTATCTTGGGACCACCACCAAAACGGAACCTTTTCATCACCCTAGAGTTTTCCTTTTGCCCTTTGGTCTTGATTCCCCACCCTGACCTGCACCCATAGGCAACCACCGATCTACTTTCTGTCTTGAGAGTTCCACTTTTCCTAGAATTTTGTATAAATGGTATCAGACAGTATTTTTGTTATGTTGGTTTGATTTCTTTCATTTAGCATGTTTTTTAGGTTTATCCGTGAATAATACTGTTATGAACATACACATAGAAATATTTCCATGGAGATATTATGTTATAATTTACCTCAGGTAAATATTTAGGAGTTGGAGTGCTGGATCATAGGAGAAGTTGAACTTTGTAAGACACTACCATATTACTTTCCAAAGTGGCTATACCATTCTGCAGTTCTAATGGCAAAACACGAGAATTCCAGCTTCTCCACATCCTTGTCAAGATTTGATATCGAGTCCTTTAAACTTTAGCCATCCCAGTGAGTATGTAATGGTATTTTTTTGTGGTTTTAATTCATATTACTCTGATGAATAATGATATTGACTTTTTTCATGTTCATTGCCATTCTCGTATCTTCTTTTGTGATGTCTTTACACAAATCACTAGACTGCTTTTTAAATTGTTTTTTTTTTTATTTATTATTTAATTTGTAAGAGTTCTTCATAGATTCTCTAAATAAAAAATTTCAGATATATGTTTTGCCAATATTTTCACTCCATCTGTGGTTTCCCCTTTTTGTTTCTAACTACATCTTTGCAAAAGAAATAGTTTTGAATTTTGATTATTGTTTTATTATTGTTGTTATTATTATTATTGGTTTTTGGGGGGTGCTGTACTTTTTGTGTCCAGTTTGAGCAGTCTTGGCCTGACTCAATATCACAAATATTTTTTCCTATATTCCCTTTTATATATATTTATAGTTTTATTAACCATTGTTAATAAATAGTATGTATATTTAAATCTGTGGTCCATTTGCTACATTTTGAGTTAATTTTTGTTTCTGATGTGAGGAAAGAGTTGAAATTTAGTTTTCCTATACAGGTATTCATTTGTTCCAGCACCATTTCTTAAAAAGCCGATGTTTTTTCCCATTGAATTTCCTTGGTACCTTTATCAAAAATCAATCTAGAGTCCTTTTCTCTTCCATTTTTCTATATGTCTTGGTTACAGAAAGTAGGTAGCATAAGTATCTGCACTTTTTCAAAATTTTTTTGTCTAATCTGGGTCCTTTGCCTTACGAAGTCATACATGACTTGTGCACTAAAAAAAAAACCCGAAAAGAATGGAGAGGTATAACCAATTCAATGATAGGAAGACACAATATAATTAAGGTGGAAAATCTCCCCAGTTCATCTTTAGATTCAATGCAATCCCAATCTTAGCAGAATTTTTAAAAGAAATTGGCAAGCTGATATTACAATGTATATGGAAAGACAAAGGACCCAGATTAGATTTTAAGTTATTCTAAGTATTTTTACTCTTTAAATGTATTGTAAGTGGAGTGTTTATTAAATTTTCTAATTATTCACTGCTACTATATAAAACAGGATTGATTTTTATTGATGTATATAGAGCTTGCACACTGCAACCTTACTAAATTCACTTTTATTTCTAGTAACTTTTTTTCTAGATTCTCTTTAGGATTTTCTGAGAATCCTATTAGGGCATCTGCAAATAAAGACTTTTATTTCTTCTTTCCAAGCTGTATGCCTTTTTCTTTTCCTTGCCTTACTGTCCTGGATAAGACTGCTAGAACAATGTTGAAAACAAAAGTTGAGAGTAGACATCCTTGCCTTGTTCTTGATCTTAGATAGAAAACATATAGTCATTCACTAGTCAATATAATTTATGCATTTCTCATATATCTTCTTGATCAGGTTGAAGAAGTTTTCTTCTATTTCTAGTTTGCTAAATTGTGAGTGTGTCTATGTGTGTGCTTGAATGGGCATAAAATTATGTCTAGTACTTTTTTCCTGCATCTTTTGCAACGATCATATGGTTCTCTCCCTTATCCTATTAATTTGGGGAATTGCACTGACTGATTTTCAAAAGTTGATAAAACACTGCCTTTCTGAGAAAACTCCACTTAACATTGATGTATTAATCTTTTTAACTCTTGGATTTAATTTGCTAAAATTTTGTTAAGGATTTTGCATCTACATTCAAGAGCAATGTCTTTTTCTGATTTTGATATCACGCTTCTATGCCCTCATAAAATGGGGTGAAAATTATCCCTTTATTTTCTAAAAGAGTTTTTATAAGGTTATTATTGTTTCTTTCTTAAGAGTTTGATAGAATTCACCAATGAGGCTGTCTTGGATTTGGAGTTTTCTTTGTGAGAACATTCCTTAATTAATAATTCAATTTTAAAAACATTGATATAGAACTATTATATTCTATTATATTTATTCGTGGGTCAATGATATTTGTCTTTAAATAAATTTGTCTTCTGCATCTAGATTGTCAAATTGATAGGCATAAAATTCCTTATCATAGTCCCTTATCCTTTTAATATCTGCATGATCTGTAGTAGCCATGTACCCTTTTGTCATTTCTAATACTGATAGTTTATTTCTTTTTCTGCCTCCTTGGATCAATATACCTAATGGCCTATCCATTTTTTCAGTGATTTCATAGCACCAGCTTTTGGTTTCATCACATTTTTGTTATTTCTTCACTTTTTATTTCAATGATTTCTGCATATATATATATATATATATAAACAATACTTTGCTTTTAGTTTGTTCCTCTTCTAGTGATTTCTTAATGTGTAAACTCAGATGATTGGATTTAAACATATCTTCTTTTCTAATATAAACATTTAGAAGTTATAATTTTTTCTATGTACTGAATTAGTTGCATCCCTCAAATTTAAAAAAGTGTATAGTTATTTAAAATAGTTTCTAATTTCTCTTGTTATTTCTTCTCTATATTATAGATTTTCTTGTGATTTCTTCTTTTTATTTTATTGTTCATAAAAATCAAGATTTTTCACAGTACATACCAATATTTGTAAAATGATATACAAATATATATGCATATATGTGTATTTTCTTACATAAATGTTATTTTATATATAAATATATTTTAAAGGTGCTTAGATTACCTAATTATTACTCAGAAATTACAAGGATTCCCATGTTCCCCTGATTTCTTCTTTTTCAGAGGTTACTGCAATTGTGTTATCTGATTTTCATACATTTGGGTTTTTTCCCTGCTGTATAATTATTAATTTCCAATAAAAATCCATTAGGTTAAAGAATTTACTCTGTATGTTTTCAATTTTTTAATTTATTGAGACTTGTTTTATGGCCTAGGATATGGTCCACATTAGAAAATATACTATGTATACATGAAAAGAATGTGTATTTCTCTAGTTTTTCAGTGTTCCATAAATATAATTCAAGCCAAAGTATTTGATTCTTTGTTTCATTGATTGCTAAGGGAAGGCTGTTAAAATCTTCACTTTTAATTGTGGAATTGTCTGTTTCTGTTTCTTAATTCTGTGACATTTTCTTTTATTCTTTTGAGCTATGTTATTAGCTGCATACAGATTCATGATTATTCTTTATTCCTCATGAAATGATTATTTTATCAGTTTGAAATGTCCCTTCTATCTCTAGTAATATTTTTTGTCATAAAATCTGTTTTATATGATATTGATATAGCCACTCTGGTCTTCTTAGGCTTCCCATTTGCATGATCTGATTTTATCAAGCCATTTACCTTCAGCTTATGTATATCTTTATACTTGGAGAATGTCTTTTGTAGACTGTTCTTATTGTGACCTTGTTTCTTTTTTAATATTTCTATTTCTCTTCATATTTCTTGTTATTTTCTACTTTTTCCGTCTTTGTGAACATGTATAGCTTTGTTTAAATGAAGATAGTTACATATGATGCTTTAAAAATTCTTGATTGTGAGTTCCAACATCTGAGTCATATCCAGCTCAGTCTCAGTCAATTTCTTTTCTCTTAAAAAAAAGGTTCTATTTCCTGTTTATTGTTGTGTCTCATAATTTTGGATTGTGTTCTGGACATTAGAAACTTAATTTCTGGGTTCTTTATATTTCTTCAAAGAGTGTTGTTTCCTTTGTTTTAGCAGGGAATCTTGTCAGTTGGCCTTAAATGCATGTGTTGTTGAGGGTCAATCAGAGATGTAGGTAGACAGATTTGGAATCTCCTTTCTGGCTCTTTCACTTCCAAGACACCCTTAATATCTATGATTATGGCTTCCCTAGTGCATGATCTATTTTTATACACCTGTCTCTTCTCTGAGACTATAAGCTGTGGTTGTCTCTTTTTCACTTCTGGGTCTTCAAAATCTGGCATAGCCCTAGCATAAAGTAGGTATCTAATAAAGCTTTTTTGAGTGAATGAAAAAAAATGAATTCCCATGTCAACTGTGTGAAGGTTAAGGTGACAAGTACAGGTTGTCTTAACTTTGTCTATATTGTGTATATTGTTAAAAGATCCCTTTACACAATAAGTATAGCAATAGGATTTTTGCTTCTGCCAAAAAAGGATATAAAAAGGATGGTTGAATATTGTAGTGCCCAGTATTGCCTGTGAGTAAAATTGTGACATTGATGACATTTCCCTTTTACTTTGACCCCCCGTGACCTGATCCCACTACTCTCTCACCTCCTCTGCTTGTTCTAACACCAGTCTATTGAGACCAGCTTTACTGTGAGTGTGTGGTGAAGAATTAAATTTACCCAAAAAGAGGTCTGGCCTTTGTCCTGGCTCCAGGAGAATAGTCTCAAAGCCTTTGGAATATCCAAATAATAGGAGCAGCAGGTTGGGGCAGGTTATACCATAAGTCTCAAGGTGGAAGCTGGCTAAGTCAGAAAGATACACCATGTGTGTAGGGTGTTAGGGCTTTGAGGCACATGATATCAGCCTGACCTCTGGGGAAGGGGAAAGGGCCTGGAGAGTGAGTTCAACTAAGTGGCCAATGAGTCAATCAATCATGCCTATGTAATGAAGCTTCAATGATATCTCTGGACACAAAGCTTCGTGAGCTTTCCTGGTTGGCAGTATTCTTTGAGTATTGTCACATCTTAATGTGAGAAAATTCAATGACAATATTCAGTGCCAATGGTCTCTGAGGATGAATGGAAACTTCATGTTTGAGACTGTCCCACACCTTGCTCTATGCAGCTCTGATTTGTATCCTTTTGCTATAATAAAACTGCAATTGTTAAGTATAGTGCTTTCCTGAGTTCTGAGAGTCATTCTAGCAAATTAATGAACCTGAAGGAGTCTGTGGGGATCCACAAATTTGTAGCCAGCTAGTCAGAAGTGAGGATGGTCCTTGTGGTTCCTGAACTGAACGTGGCTGGTGTTTGAAATGCAGGCAGTCTTGTGGGGACTGTTCTCTTTTAATGTGCAGTTTGGCAAATTCATTGCAATGAGAAAGACACGAACACTTCAAAATCTAGATTTAATCATCTGTAAAATGCTGTAGCAGGGCTCATATCTAGGGAAGTGGTCCCTGCACATATATTCTCTTGATTTTATAGAACAAGCATCTTCTGTGCTGTTATGGGTTGAATTGCATCTGCCAAAATGTTATGTTCAAGTCCTAACCCCGTTCCTGTGAACGTGACCTTATTTAGAAATACAGTCCTTGAAGATGTTATTTGATAAGATAAGGCCAAATTGGATTGGGGTGGACCCTAATCCAACATGACTGGTATCCTTATAAGAAGAGTAGAATTAGACAGAGACAGAGACCTAGGGGAGACCACCGTGTGAACAGAGGCAGATGCTGAAGCCCAAGGATTGCTGACAAACTACCAGAAGTTGGGAAGAGGCAAGGATGGATTCTCCCCTACAGGTTTCTGAGGGAGCATGGCCCTGTGGACACCTTGTTTTTGGACTTCTAGCCTCCAAAACTGTAACACAGTAGATTTCTGTTGTTTTGAGCCATCTACTTTGTGGTACTTTGCTACAGCGGCCCTTGGAAATTAAGACATGTACTTAAGGAAGAAGAGATCTGGTTACATTTGCTTTCTTGAGTATATTTTTTCACTTAGGAAATGAGCTTTAATAATCAAAACAAAATCCTGTCTTAATTTTAGGATGCTGTTCGAAACAGCTGGATAATATTTCTGTTTCCTTCCTCCAATAAAATGGCTAATTTATTTATATTTTTTTCCCTTTTGAAAGCTTAATCACAGTTTCCTGTGGAACTGAATTCAAGGGTCTGGTCATAAATTAAAAGAAAACACACCCACACATATCTACACAATAAATAACAAGAAGGTTCGTTATGCATCTAGTTCATTTTTTTGGTACATGAAACCATTGCCATTTTAGTATTTTAAATGGAATTTCAGAAATCTCATCATTTTTGTATTTTCATATATTGTATTTCTTAAACCTCTGCATGTTTTGTACATAAGACCCATTAAGAAATACTGTGAACTGAAAATAAGCGAAGAATATCAACATTTCTTTTTATATACTGGACAAACGAAGTTTGCAAAGATGGACCTAAAGGAGATTTAATGTTTCTTGTTACCGAAGCAAAGAAACCCTCTAGGGAAAGTTTTAACCTTTGCTGAAGGCATCAGACATTACTATAGCCTTTGACAACATTTTTACTATTTTATCCTCTTAAGGATCCTAATTGGCGTTTTCCTATGTAGGTAACCCCATTACTCATTCTAAATCCCTTTCTATCCTGCAATTTCTTATCCTAATGCCTCTTTTGTCAATGAAGGGTTAAAAAAGGCCCGATTAAGCTGTAAATGTCTGACATTTAGCTATCAAGCATAATTCTGCAGCTAAGGTATTCGTGCAAACGAGTTTCAGGGTCAGCTTTTATAAACAGGAGCAGCCCTGGAAGGCCTCCCTTCTCCCCTCAGCACTTGATTATGGAAGGGGACAAACTGCAGGACTTCTTTTCCTCTCTGTTCCAACCCTACTAGGAATTAGGCTTGCAGGAGAGGTTCACATTTTGATGCCATAAGCTCCTGATATTTGCCTGACAAATTACAGGTGGAATTGAACACAACGGAGTGGCTCCTCAGTGAAGGGTTTTGCCATAGTCGGTGGCAGAAAGCTGAAGAGGCAGAGCCTGGAGACCACCCCCCCCCTTAACAATCCCAATGCCTGAGACCCCCCAGGGGCAGCTGGACACAAGACACTGACTATTTGCTTGCCCTCCCTTTCTTGCATTATTTGGTAAAAGAAAAGCCCTTTTCTCTGGGGAACTTCTTCGAATCAAACAATTCTCAGTCATTCACAACTCAAAGGCGAAGGAAAAAGGGCTTCAATGTAAAATGCCATAAACTAGCACATTGTCCTCAGTCATTTTCTCACTATTCACAGCTGAAAGTGGAAGAAGATAAGAAAGGAAGGGAAGGGGCCAGTTAAGGCATCTTTTGACAGAAATGTCTGATCACAGCCATGGAGGCCTCCAAATCATTGCTCACGACCTTAGATGTGCAATCTGTAGGTGAACTCTCCCATCCTCTCTCAAGGCCTAATTCTACCCTCTGCCATTGTCAGAAACTTTTCTTTCCCTCAACTGCTTTCATTTGATCTAATAAGACAGAGCAAACATCCAGTCCATTTCCCTGTTTGAGGCATTCTAACCACCTCAGAGCTCAGTTTTATAGATATCAGACAATATTACGTCTTGTGATCCAAGATGATATTTTAAGAAGTCTAGCTTAATGCTCTATCCTTATGTTTTGGACATAGCATGATTTTTCAGATGGAGGTCTGGAAAAGTTAAGGAATTTGCAGAGCATCTAAAAGCAGTGGTATAAAGACCATTGATGCCCGCCCCCCAACACCCCACTTATTGCTTTGCCTTAATTTCGGTCTTGGTCATGGTAAGAAGTATTGCCAGGACCTTTGTTCCGGGAAAGAGCTGAATCACCAAAGATTATGACCACTTTGCAGAGGAAACCCAGGCTTTTCCCTGTGTCCCAGATCTGAACTCCAAGGCTGGCTTAGGCCTTGGCCAAGGACATCTGAGTCTCATTTCACTAACATAGCACCAGAGCTTATCTTCTAACCTTAGGTCTTTTAAAGGGGAAGAGTAAATGGTTGGTTGGAGCCAGTTTTTGAACAACGATTGTGAAACCTTCAGGATTCTGTGACCTGGGCATTAAAACATTAGTAGCTTGAAATCAGCCATGGTGGAAACATTTCCACCGTGAAGATGGGCAGATGTTACAAATCGGGGTTTACATTTATTTATTTATTTATTTATTATTTTTTTCTATTAATGTTCTTTTTTCTGGAGAGCTAGTAGACTAGCCCACCACTGCTTAAAATACTTGGGTCAAGGCTGCCTGGAAGAAAATTGAAATTCTAGGAATAAAAAAATAGTTGTTAACCCCTGATGTAGCAAACTTCCTAGGAATTCTTTCATATGCTGTGATAAGCTCTCTGCTCAAGCTTGAGTGAATCTCTTTGATCAAATATCGGATCCTGGGTTGGCATATCATAGGCTCCATGTATTGTGAGGAGCACAAGTGACCCTGAGCATGGCTAGATGCCACCACAAAATACCCCACAAGTTTTCCTCTCCAATAGGTTAACTACTACCCCTATCAAGATAAAAAATCCAGTGCCTTCATTGAGCAAAGGACATTACCCAATTACATTTCCCTACTGTCATCTCTAGACTAAGTTCAAGAGACCCGAAATTGAACTATTCTCTACAGAATTGAGGAGAGAAGAGAATTACATTCAACAAATACTCAGTATTGATTATTCATGGCATGCTAAATAAATGTATGTAATGATTTTAAATACCCAACAACTCTTTTGGAGAGTGATGTGGTGGACATTTAGTGAGTTTTTATTAAGGATGCAGATAGAGTTTATAACACATCTCAGAGAAAAACATCTTTAAAATCCTGTTTAGATATTTTTTTCCCAACTCCTTATTTTTCTACCAAATGCCCCATTCATTCTCATTCGCCCACTTTTTTCTTTCTCCATTATTTTGACCCGTGTTCCCTGCCCTGACCCTTTCAAACAACCCGTTTCCACACCCTGATTTCTCCATCTAGTTGTCTTCCTCTCTCTTTTATACTTTACTCTTCATCAACTTGACCTGCCTGGGCTTCTCCAGTTCAGCAAATCTTCCCATCACACGCCTCAACCCAAAGCCTGTAGCCCATGAATTCAGATATAAGAGCTTTCCTTTTCAGAAGCAGGAAAGGGGATAATTGTAAATGCTTATCATTTGTTTCAAAAACTAAATTTTGTCATTAAATTTTTTCTTATATGTTCTGCCTTTTATTATAATGATGTATTCATTTGCATTACTCCTTCATAACAGGATTATACATTGGGGGTAACAAAGGTAATTAGTATCTCCTCTTTGTGACCTACTAAAGTACTTTTTATGCGTTTTATGCTCCATAACATTTGTTGAATAGAAAGGATTCAGAGATGTCCCAAGAGCCAGCCTCGTTCTGGCTCTAAATAACCTCTAGCATATTTATACCATATTAAACTCATACTTATTTTCCAGAGACCCAGATAACTGTACTATACAGATTTAAGGTATCGAAAATTCATTTAAAAAAGAGGTATCAGCTTTTTGACATTGAAAATAATATGACATTCTTGTTGTTGAAGTGAGGGTGATTATGAATATATATGTCCAATATAATTAATGTAGAGACGAGAAGATGTGTGGCTGAAAAAAAATGGTTTACTGCAGGAGAGGGTCTTGACAAATACAGTGTTAGTGTGGGTCTGACTGGTTATGTGGAGGATATTGTCATAGTTAAGTGGCCATTGCTCAAACAACGACTACTGCTTATGGGTTGAGTTGTTGTGAGATTTTAATTCACTAGAGGGAGCTTGTGGGTTAGAGTGATGCAATTCCCACACAAGGAAGATTGATTGCATTCATTCAATCCCCACAGCCTGAAAAATACTTCCTATTTATTTTATTCAGGAGCTTGTTGTAACATATCCCTGAGTTGCCTAGTCATTTTTTTCTACTAGTGAAAAGTCTAATTTCTTTTTCCATTTTTTATTCTTCTATGCAATTCACTCACTCCTCATAAAGGTCTAATATTGTACTGTATTTGGCTTTCTTAGTTCCTATCTGAATTCATCACCAACACTTTTTTTGTCCTAGAGAATGGCCAATAAAAACACTAATCCTTTTGTGGTAGCTACCTGTTTCATGTTTAAGTGATAAAAGTTTTCTCCTGATTTTTCAACCACTATTTGAGCAGTAAAAAAAAAATAAATAAATAAAATTTGATTTATCCTTTGCCTTGTAATAAATCTGACATACCTCAGTTACCATCTTAACAGTATACATCAAGTATAAGGAACTTATTTCCCATCATTGTGTTTTACTATTTGATTTGTCTTTAGGTCAGTTTCTGAGATGGGAATTGATATGATTTAACAAGAATTATTTAACATTTTACTAGTCAGCACATACCAAAGGGTAGACTGTAGTTCAGATATCAATCTTTAAAGGTCTCATTTTGAGATATGTAGTTTGTTTCACCAATTGGTCAATAACCACAATAACCCATGTTGAAATACAATGAATATGTGTGTGTGTTTATGCTTGTATGTGTATTTGTGTGTGTATGTATATGCACATGTAGGTATGTGGCTGGATACAGCAGATTTTGGTGTTCTATATGTGAATTTTTCAAAAGAAGCAAACTTGAGCTTTTTTAAAGTATTGGGATGTAGCTAATAAGTTGAAACTACCTAGTGGTTATATTTAATTCTAATCTTAATATCACAGAACTGTCTTCATATGGAGTCTCAGGGGAAAAAACAGGATGATTATGATGGTGAAAATATAGTCATGCTTTATATAAATTTCAATATTTTCCTTATTTACATTCCTTCTGCAGATACAATGTCATGCTTCAAAAGGCACCAATGAATCTTGATGTGATGGCTCAGATTTCAAAACAGGCCTATTCAGAGTTAGGTATCTCTGCTTTTTAATTTGCTATGAGACACTGTTTGCTCATCAATACTGCCTGATGATTTTTTTGTTGTATTTCTTTTTCAAAGTTCATATTAGAAAGAATTCAATATTAACATTATCACTCTTAAAAAGTGTTGTGTAAATGAAGATGGTTCAACTTATCCCCCAAATATTCTTTCCAATGGAATATTAATGAATAAGTGTGTTGGGGATCCCCAAGATCACCCTCAGTCTTGAGAACTCATTAAGAGGACTTGAAGAACTCAGAAAAGCTGTCAAACTCAAAGTAACAGTTTATTACAGAGACATGATTCAGATTAAAATCAGCAAAGGGAAATAGTACATGAGGCAAGACTACGAGAAAGCAGGTACAAGTTTCCAATTGTCCCTGCCCAGTGGAGTCACACAGGGAAACACTTAATCTTTCTGGCAACAATGGGTGACATCACATGTGAAGCCTTGCCAGTCGTTGGTGTCCTGGGTTTTTATTGAGGAACAGTCACATGGGCATCACATGCCTAAGTTACTGACCTCAGCTACTTAGACTCCAGCCCCACCAGAGCAAAAACAGGTGCTCACCATAAACCATATTGTTAGAGTAAACTCATCTGGTCAAGCTGGTACAACATGGTCCAGGGCCTTCGGCATACAAAAACACTCTTATCAGGAAGAATATTCCAAGGGCTTATAGGTTATCTCCCAAGATTTGACCAAGGGTCAGTCTAGAAGTCAGGCCTTTCTTGGGATTGTACAAGGATTGAGCAGCCCAGAACTGCTGAGTTTACCCTTTCCTGTCCAATAGGTGTTAATCCAAATTAAGGTTCCCTTGAAAAATGTTAGGGGCACACTGAATTAAATAATAATAAATAGCTTTTTTCACTACTTTTAACATGCTAATATTCATCGTGATATTCCAAGCATGTAAGTATATATATTTATCTTCAGTTATTGGATTGCAAATCTCTTTTGCTCCCTGGAGATCCTATTTTTGAAAATTCTGCTCTAAATTGCTTTTCACACTCGAGGCAAATGTCTCTGTCCAATATGAGAAAATATTAGTGAATAGAGCAAATGGAAAGACAGCTTGAAGTTACATGAACTACTGATAATGGGCCCATAGTTAGATATTGGATATGAAGACTCATGCTTACCTTTCAGGATCTTTCATGTTTTAATTGGTAACTTGTTTTCAAATATTTCACAAATATTTATTTTCATAGTATTTCAGTTGTCAAAATCAATGTATCTTCTTAACCTATATCATTTGAATCAAGAAAATGAATGTTGGTGTTAATGTCATTTGTTATAAGAACTGCCAGTTATTAATAAAAAGTGTTTGCTATTAAAAATATAGCAAAATATCCTTGAAAAATCAAGAGTTTGTGTTAAATGGAAGGTAGGTAAAATATAATCTACCAGTTTCTGAAAAAAAAAAAAAAAAAAAAAACCTACGTATTTTCTCACTGATTATATTTGGAGTTGCCCAAGAGCTTGTGAGAATAGACTGTGCATACTAATGGGCCGTTGCAATTCTTACTATAGCTGTTACTATTATTCTTATTCTGTGAGAACTGCAGTAGAGTAACAAATGAGAAAAATGGGCAATGTAAAAGGCACTTTTTGAGATCGTGAATGTACAACATTGTGATTATACTAAAAGCTATTGATTATATACTTTGGATAGATCCTCTGGTGTATGAATATATCTCAGTAAAACTGCTTAATAAACAAATAAATAATTGTGCAAGAATAGCCAAAAGCAGGAGCTATGTACAGCAGGGGAAACAGAGAGATTGAGAGGTGAGGAATTTTGTTTGTTTGTTTGTCTGTTTTTTGTTTATTATTATTACTGAAATAATGAAAATATGAAAATGCTCTAATAATGATTGAAGTGATGAATGTACAACTATGTGATTATACCAAATACCATTGATTATACACTTTGGATGAATTGTGTGCTTCATTAATATGTATCAATTAAATTGATTTATTAAAAAAAGGCAATTTGAAATTAGTAGGAAGTCATTTGAAACCTTGGTTTAAAAAATAATCTGATGATCCTATTGATGAAACATGGTATGAAAAGACTCTCCCAAGCATATGTCTCACTTGAAATTATACAGTGCATATATGGATTTTGCACTGACAAAAGGAAAAGTGAAATCAAGCCAGTGTGATCACAGAAAGATCTCCCAGGGTTCAAAGATGATGAATCATTTATTCACTTTTGAAATCTAATAAAAAGTCTTTATTAAAATGAAAGCATGTTTCATTTCCAGGGCTATTTTTTGATCCTATAGCAAACAAGTTTTCTCTTATTTATTTAGCATATGCATCACATATGCTATTGACATAAATATCAATGCAAAACAAAATAAATATTATCCAACCAGGCATATTTAATATGAACTGTGCTGTGTGATAGTTACATTTTAAACACATGAACATATTATAGTATATTTAGTTTGAAATACCTTTTAAGCTCTGTCTTATGTTTTAGGTATTCTGTCCCCAAATTGGTATCAATAAAACCAAGTGTGTAAACATCTTTTTTTTTTCTTTAAACAGAGAACCCACAGAATCTTTGGCCTTTCATCCTTTTGCTTTGGACAGTAGATTGTGTTATTATCCCCTCAAAACAGGCAGTAGATGCTTAATGGATAAGCCTTGATACTTAGCAATTTCATAGTTAAAAATATGAATATGATCAACAAGATAAAAAACCTACAGTGAAAGATATTTCTTAGTTTAAAGCAATATGTACATAGAAGTTTAATTATAGTAATGAGTAAGAAATCTTATGAAGAAAAGCTAACAGAGGTATGCTTCACTAAATGGACAAGATGTGAAAGTTCATCAATGGTCCTCAAGCATATTGAGAATCTTTGTGAACTTTGGCAGCTCATTCAGTCTCTCAAATATTTGAAGAAACCCAAAGATTAGAGCTTCTTTCTCGTTAAATTTAAAACTGTCCATAGGATTTAACCTCAAATTAAACCCACTGCAGACCAAACAGACCCATGAGGTCTACTGCAAATGGCAACTAGTAAGGATCTTGGGATTTGCTAAGACAATAACATGTGGAGGGCCAAGGCTCACAAATTGGCAGCCCTTGGGATAAAGCCGGTCTCCAAATGGTTTTGTTTTGGTTTACCTGCATGAAATCATTTTTAAAAATCAGAATATTTCACCTAAAAATGATTTTAGGCTTTTCTTGAAGAAGTCAGACATTTTGGCAACAATGAGCATGGCAAAAATATACTAGACATACATAGCATGAGCAGTTTCGGGAGGACATGCCTCTTCATTTTGCCACACTCACATCTGTTACCTGACTGATCCTATAAATATATGCATGTACAATGCCTGGACTAATTACACAGAGTTACACTTTAGGGAAAAAAATAGGAAAAGAAAAATATTAAAATGTGTATTGAATGTGTATTTATGGAAAAGATACAATCTGTGTTCTCTTTCTGGGTAATTGAATATGGATCATAATCCATATACCTTGATTAAGGATAAATATCTAATTTATCCCATCACATATCTCCATGTGTCCATTTGAGGACTGTCATTAATGATAGCTCCCTTTATGGGAAGGGAAAAAAACTCAATAGGAGTAAAAGGAATTACTGAACTAGGGCTTTTGAAAATATGCCTAGCATGGGTTAGGGTTGAAAGTTAAGCTGCTGTTCTATTAAAGTAAGAGAAATAAGAAGATTTAAAGTAGCCACTTGAAGGTAGAGCAAGAAAGGTTTTAGTAGGGCAAGGTGTGCCAGGTTGGCAGACAGAAATTTAGGGAGGAAATAGTCCAGTTATCAGTTCCCTGAGCCAGGAAAACTCGGAGAAAACTAATATGCAAACTGAAGTTGGAGCTGGATCTGTATTATGCTGAAATATTCCTCTATCATCTTTTATCTTTTGGTAAAACCTGTTATATGTAAGAATTTTGTGATAGTGGTGTTTTGTAGGAGTGGACCGAGAGAGGCTTTACCCCTTTAAAGGAAAGTGGAGTTGGGAGGGAATCTGAGCCAAGAATGGGAGCCCCAAAGCAGTTGTGGTGTGGCCCTCAGTTTGGCTAGACCTCGTAGTGCTGCAGACGGGTGTTCCAAGAGTCAGAGATGAACATGGACCTTCCGTGTATTGTTTGAGTACATGATTTCAAAATGGTAGGATTACTTTAAATTCAAGACTAAGAAAGTGGATATTCCCATTTTGTGAATAAGGGAAATGAGAATCAAAATGTTAGTTGACTTGCCCAAGGTCACCCAGCTGGGAAATGGTTGAACTAAGATTACCCAGCCTTAACTTATCATGAATTTGATGCCCTCCAAGTTTTACTTATAAGGCATGCTTTATGATTATTATGTCATCTATGTATTACCATATAAGGACTTTGAGCTACGTATGAGAGAGACACTTGCATATGGAGACCTGCTGCTCAATTTTATCACTTGATCATGCATTTCAAAATTAACATTAGGGCAATGTTGAGAAATTATCCTAATCATGTATCTTATTTGTCAAGTGATAGGAAACTATATGTGCATGTGAGGGCAGAAAATGTAAAAAAAAAAATACAAGTTATGCCTTAAGTTGGATTTTTAAATTTTAAATAGGTAGGTATTTTTAGTTTGTATGGCACACATACAGAAATGCATAAAATTAAGGAAAACAGTGATTTTTTTTTCCTATTCATACAGGTATTATGAAATTTTTTTCAGCCCAAAGTTTAATGGCTATTGTAAAAGATTTCATTATAAATAAAATCTCAACTTGAGAATCATAACCCATGGATTATGTCTGTATGCATGGGTAAATTGTTCCTATGCTTGTATCTTTAAAAATTCCAGTTCCTGAGCTTTCAGTTCAATTCCATTGGTTTATATGTTTGTCCTTTTGCCAGTACCATGCTGTTTTGATTATTGTAGCTTTGTAATAAACTTTAAGATTAGGAAGCATGAGTCCTCCAACTTCATTCTTCTTTTTCAAAAAGGCTTCGTCTATTTGGGGCACCAAACCCTTCAATAAAAATTTGATGGTTGGCTTTTCTATTTTTGCAAAGAAGGTTGTTATAATTTTGATTGGGATTGCATTGAATCTGTAAATCACTTTGGGTAGAATTGACATCTTAACAATATTTAGTCTTCCAATCCATGATCTTGGGATGTCTTTCCATTTACTTAGGTCTTCTTTGATTTCTTCTAGCAATGTTTTGTATTTTCCCTGTGCAAATCCTTTACATCCTTGGTTAGATTTATTCCTAGATGTTTCATTCTTTTAGTTTCTATTATAAGTTGAATTTTTCCCCCTGATTTCTTCTTCCAATTGTTCAGTGTTTGTGCATAGAAACACTATTGAATTTTATGTGTTGTCTTGTTCCTTGTCACTTTGCTGAATTAATTTATTAACTCTAGGAGCTTTTTTGCAGATTTTTCAGTATTTTCTGGATGTAAAATCATATGTAATCTGAAAATGAGGAAAGTTTTACTTCTTCTTTCCCAATTTAGATGCCTTTTATCTCTTTTTCTTTGTACTGGCAAGAACTTCCAGTACAATGTTGAATAACAGTGGTAACAGTGGGTATCCTTTTCTTGCTCCTGGTCTTATAGGGAAAGCTTTCAGTTTTTAACATTAAGCAGCATGTTAGAGGTAAGCTTTTAATATATGCCATTTATCATGTTGAGGAAGTTTCCTTTTATTCTTAGTTTTCTAATTGTTTTTATCAAGAAGGGATGCTGCATTTTGTCAGATTTTTTTTTTCTGCATCAATTGAGATGATCCTGTGCTTTTCCCCTTTATTCTGTTAAAGTGGTGTATTACATTAATTGATTTTATTGTGTTGAAACACTCTTGCATACCAGGGATAAATCCCACTTGATCATGGTGTACAATTCTTTTAAAATGGTGTTGGATTAGGTTTGGTAGTATTTTACTCAGGATTTTTGCATTTATGTTCATAAGAGATATTGGTTTGTACTTTTCATATCTTATGGTATCTTTATCTGGCTTTGGTATGACAGTAATATTGACCTCATAGAATGAATTAGGTAGTGTTCCCTCTTCATCAATTTTTTAGATATGTTTGGGCAGAATTGGAGTTAAGTCTTCCTAGAATGGTAAAATTCCCCTGTGAAGCCATCTGGTCCTGGACTTTTCTTTGTTGGGAGGTTTTTGATTACTGATTCAATCTCTATTAGTAATTGGTTTGTTGAGATCTTCTATTTCTTCATGAGTCAGTGTAGGTAGTCTATATGTTTCTTGGAATTAGTCCATTTCATCTAGGTTTTCTAATTTATTGGTGTACTATTGTTCATAGTATCCTCTTATAGTCCTTTATATTTCAATAGGGTCTGTAGTCAAGGGGAAAAAGACCACTCAATTGGGAAAGAATAGTGTATTCCAACAAATGGTGCTGAGAAAACTGGATCGCCATTTGCAAAAGAGTAAAGGAGGACTCTTGCCTCACACATAAAAAAATCAAATCAAAATGGATCAAAGACCTAAATATAAGAGGCATAAATATCAAAGTCTTAGAAGAAAACACAGGGAAGCATCTTCAGGACCTTGTGGTGGACAATGATTTCTTAGACTTTATACCCAAAGCCCAAGCAACAAAAGAAAAAAATAGATAAATGAGATCTCATCAAAATTAAAAACTTTTGAGCATCAATGACGTTATCATGAAAGTAAAACAACAACCTACACAATGGGTGAAAATATTTGGAAACAACTTACCCTATAAAGGTTTACTATCTAGAATATATAAAGAAAAGCTTCACCTTAACAACAAAAAGTTAAACAACCTGATTAAAAATGGACAAAATTTTGAATAGACATTTCTTCAAAGAAGATATACCAATGGCCAAAAAGCACATGAAAAGATGCTCACTATATTAACCACTAGGGTAATGTAAATCAAATACATTGAGATACCATTTCACACCCACTTAAAGTAGATACTATTAAAAATGGAAAACAACAAGCATTGGAGAGAAGGTGGAGAAACAAGATTTGTTCATTGTTAATGGGATGTAAGTTCATACAGTTGCTGTGGAAAACAATTTGGCAGTTCCTCAGAAAGCTAATTATAGAATTACCATATGATCTGACAGTCTGATTTCTAGTTATATACTAGAATTGAAAGCAGGGACTTCAAAAGGTATTTGTATACTGATGCTCATAGCGGCATTATCCACAACAGCCCAAAGATGGAAGAATCCCAAGTGTACATCAAAAAGATGAATGGATAAACAAAATAAGGTATAGAATACTATTCAGCCATAAAAAGGAATGAAATTCTAATACATATTGTCATATTGTCATATGTATGAACCTTGAAGACTTCATGTTGAGTGAAATAAGCCAGACTCTAAAGGACAAATATTGTATGATCTCACTGATATGAAATAATTGGTATAAGCAAACTCATGGATTCAGAGTCGAGAATATAGTTTACTAGAGGATGGGATGTTGATAGTGAATAGGAGGTTAAAGCTTAAAATGTACAGAGTTCCTATTTGGAATGATAGAAATGTTTTGGTAATGAATGGTGGTGATGATAACACAACACTGTGAATGTAATTACCAGCACTAACATATATATATGTGGTTAAAAGGGGAAATGTTTGGTTTTATATATGGTAATAGGTAAATTTTTTTTTTTTAAATCCATAAAACTGCACTACACAGTGACATGTAAGTTAAACCATGGACTATAGTTAACAGTATATTTATATAAAGTATGCTTCAATCATTAAAATATGTACTACACCAATGCAAGCCATTAATAATAGGGTGGTTTAAGAAAATCCTGTATTTTATGTGTGTCTGTTCTGTAAATCCACTAGTTCTCTATTTTGAAAAATGAATCCAACTCCTGAATGCTTGCAGAGACCTGAGGGCTATATGATTGGCCTCAGATTTTGATTTTGAGCCCTTCATGATTTTCAGGTTCTCTGCAAAATATTCTATAAACTTATTGAATGAAGAGCATACATCTAGGATATTCCTTGATATACACTGTGGCAGTTTGAAATTATTTATTTATCCCACAAAGAGAAAGATTATATTTGCAAACTAATCTATTCCTCTGGACGTGATACCCTCTGATTGCATTAGACTCAGCTGAAATGACTTTTATTAAATTGTCTTTTAAGATTAGAGTTTTGATTCAACCACATCTGTAAGGAGTGACTCAGGTTGAGCCCCTGCCCCCTTGGTGGGCCTACATAAATGGACACTCACTCAAGAAGACACACAGAAGAGAGAACTTTGTAATTTTTGATCCTGTGGCCCCAGGGAGAGATGAACCATTTTCCTGACAGCTCACAGAGACTGCTGGGAGGAGAACCGAGACTGATACAGAAAGCCCGGAAAGAAACGAGCCCTATGCCAAGAGAGAGGGAAGCCCTGAGAGACAAGCCTTATGCCAGCCTGCAGCTGAGATATAGGAAGGCCTGAGAGATGAACCCTAACCAAGAGAGCGGACTGGAAGCCCAGAGGGAAAGGAGAGACCAGGCAGAGATCCGCTACCATCTTGCTTCAACACGTGGCAACTGGCTTTGGTGAAGAAGCAACCTTGAGTTGGACTCTTTATGGTCTAGTAACTGGAAGCTTTTACCCCAAATAAATACCCTTATAAAAGTCAACAGATTTCTGGTGCTTTGTATTGGCACCCCTTTGGCAGACTAATACATACACTTAGATTATTTTTCCCTGTGTAGATTTGGTTTCTTGGATATCCTCAGTCATTTGTCCTAAACTCTTCAGTAATGCTCTCCTGATTAATCCTCATTAATAAGGCTGAAGGTTCAGAAAGTTTAAGAACTATTTGTTCATCATCAGCTATTAGGTTTAGTGGAACATTTCAAATATATTAATGGCAAATACAGAGTAACCCTGAAGTTCCTCAAGGAAATTAATTATCATCTGACTCATTACAGGTGTCTGTCTGCACAATCCCAGCGCTCTATTTCTCAATAACTTTCAGTTGCATTTCTGGTTATACCCTGCTCCATTAATTTGTAGAAAACCAGTCAGAGTTTGCACACTCCTAAGAGCTAGGCTTTAAGCTCTTGCCAACTTCAAATTGTACAAACACACACACACACACAAAGGGGAATCAACTTCTGGTGTTCTTAATTCTTTAAATGTCTTCTTTACTTACACAAACTATGAAGTTTTATAATCACTCGAACTTTAACACAAGGCAGAGAAACTTTGTGACATGTTGAGTGAAATGTTACACTGTGTTAATAACGGTTTTGAAAGAAATCAGGAGAGTTAATCATGTGTGGACACAGGGTTAAGAAGCAATGTAACAGACTATTAAGCTTAATATAGATATGTGATATAAGCATATGCAGACAGCCATTAGCATAAATTCATGTTACAGAAGAGCAGCCCGGCATGCCACTTGGTAGATTTATAATGTATGAGAAGGGCAGGATGGAGATCGATAGGAGAAAGAATTGGGTCAGAGAATCCATATACAGGTCCTAGATGAGGTTGATAAAACCTCTGCCAATTATAACCACATTATTTTTGAATGGCGTTATTGTGTGAAATTTTATTGCATTGACATATCAAGTGAAGCGACTTAGAGAAGGAAAATTTCCTATAGTCAGAAATATCACTAGACTAGAGGATGTCCAGTTCTGATGGAAGCTAGAACTAGCTTCCCTTAATGCCGACAAGTGTAATGCTAATGGTGAATCAATTTCATAGACAGAAAAATGTAATATTTAGCTAAACTTCAGGGGGGAATGTTGCACATCACAGTAATTCTAGAGACAAGTAGATCTAGAAATGCTTTCCTTTTTCATGAGTGATCATGATATAAACATTGCCTGTGACCATCAAGCAACTTATTCCAAACACATAGCACAGTTGATTCTTTTTATTTGTAGTAGTTATGTTCTATAAAGTCACCCAAAACATGGAATTAGTGAACACTGAACCATTGGTCCTAAGGGAAATACAGGATTAGGTTCCTGAGAGCTTCTGGTCTCAACATTTTCATCAACTCATAAATATATAATCCTGTATTATGTGTGTTTCTGTTTAAAAATATCTTATTTAATACACTGTATATTTTTTATTCATTAATATTGGACTCAATGCCGACAGCACTATAAATCACGCCTAAGCAAGGATTATCTAACATACTGTATTTTCCATAAGGCAATTCACAGCCTCCTTGTACCTAGGAACACTAGACAGTACTTCAGCACTATGCTTGAGGGCCATTTTAGACATCATAGTCCCCCAAAATCCTAAAAATGCATAAAAACATAGCATTAAATACCACGAAAAGGATACTTGTTTAGAGTATGAGAGCTGAAACTTTCAACTTCAGCTAGGAACATGGGTGTCAGCTGGCTCAAATTTTTTGCCACTCTGCATATTTCCATGAATGATTGTGAATGCATCCCAAGTATTGATTTTGGTTTACAACTAAATTTTAGTGAGTGCCAAATTTATAAATATGAAATCTGTGGATAATGAGGATCAATTGTGTTTGGAAATGAATTCGTTTGGGACTTTGCCTTTCCACTAAAAGAAGCAACAAATTCTATCTCAGTTCCACTCAAAGCCTCCTTATAAGATTTTCTGAACTCTTCTAGAATTTTCTATTTTGCATATATTTTTTTCTGGTTTGCATGACATGAGGAATCATTTTGTCCTTTGGGAAGGTTTTTATAGATCTAGAAAAAAGAAACTACCTTTAGAAACAGAAGAAAGTAGTTATTACCAATTATCATGGTAGAAAATTTTAATTCTAATGAGTTATACTGTATTTTAATTGATAGCATTTCTTTTCTGTTTCCCCTAATTTCTTAGAAATAGGAATCTTCTGAGAGATTCTTTTTTACCTGAAACTTTCTTAGATTCTGATAGTACAGATAAAATAATTGTAAAGTTTTTTAAAGCCATCAACTTGCCTCTTTATTCAGAGGAAAACACAACTCTTAAAAACTCCAGTTATCAGTGCACATTTCTTTAAGGGACACCAAAAGTCTTAGTGCTTATAGCCAATATTACAGTGTACTGGAGAGGACCACTGTCCTTTCTTTAAAGAGATGCTCTAAGGCCCCTACTATGTCCCAGCTCTTTCCCTTCTCCTGACCAGCTGTTTCTTCATATTCCACTGACTGAACTTTACGTCTTTGACTTATGGTCAATATCTTTGTAAAATACTTATTCCCCTGGAAAGACCATCACTGAAAGCTTTTATCAATATTTAATTACTTATGTTAAAATACATGTTTGAGAAGAAGTGCTGATAGGAATGGAGAGACTGTGAGACCAAGGTCAAGAACATGAGAGAAAGGAGAAAGTCAGTGGAATTCCATGGGATAAGGAGGGGAAAGTGTGACTTTCATTGAACTCCATGATTACTTAAGAAAACTATGTCACTGGGAAAAAATAATAATGCTGTTACTAATACAGATGAAGATGGTTGCTAGTGCTTAACAAGAGATTAGCTATAATCCAGGTACTGTTCTCTGGGCTGCACATGTGTGGTATCACTTAGTCATTGCGACAGCATTCATTATCCCAAATTTACTGATGGTGAAAACAAGAAAATGAGTTTAAGAAACATTCCTCATGAATACTTTATGCCCTTTCCTTATTCCCACTTATTTCTATTTATTGATAAGGCAGCCCAAATCACTATTGTCAGACGATGTTTAAATCTTCATCTCTTTAGCTGCAAACCTTGAAGTATACCAGAGCAAGAAGGAAGTTAAGGTGTCAGTGAAGAGTAGCGGCTAATCCAGGAGCAGCTGTAGAGAGAGAAGTCAGATTTGGCTTCAAGGTGAAGGGTGCAGTTATCCATCTGTGGAGTGTTGCCAGCCTTTTAAGAAGTTTAAATGCTCAACATGGGTTTTTCATTGAATTTTGACAAAAGAAGTGATCATAATAGCAGTCTTTGCCTAAAGATCCAAAGAACAGGAAATTTGTCATTCTCTGATTTGAACCTAGATGAAAAATAAGCAGCAAAGACTTAATCTGCTTATAATATGGTTTATCAATTAGAAACTTAGTGTGTGTCTGTGTGTGTGTACAGGTATGCACACATATGCTAAATGTGTTCATTAAAGGCAAGAGGGTGGGCAGGAATAACTCTAACATGTCTCTAATGCCTACCTTTCCTGAAAATCAAATGGAGTTGACTTAGAAGTCTCATCATTTTCCCAGAAACTTGAATGTTTTCAGCTGCAGTATGTTTTTTCAAGTCTGAGAAGGGTGAACATGTTTAAAAGAGAGAATGGTATTCCTTCCATGTCTAAGTTTCTGGTAGAAAGTAAAGATTGCTTCAGATTTGAACAACTATGTACTGCTGGGATCATTAAGAATGCTTCTTGGCTTGCTCTCTTCGTTAAGCATTTTTAATTTCAAGTTGTCAAATGTATCTCTTTGTAGCTTAAAGATACCAGGGCTGGATACTCCATGGCTAAGAATCATTGGCTTCATGGAGCTGCACCAGGTCCCACCTTTGCTACCTGGTTATTCTTAAAATTCACTTTCTTTCACCCTTCTAGCTTTCTGCTGGGGATCTTGGATCTTTTAATGTCTTTTTCTGCCCCATGATGGTTTTCTTCTTTCTAAGTAGCCTCCGTGTTGTACACCTCTGACAACCTGTAAGGAACAGGCCAGGAAAAACAAAGTCTGTTGATTTTAACTAATAATTTGAATGTCCATGTTGTGTTGTCAATGAATTCTAATATTCACATAGTATTTTTATATACCTTGAGGAGGTCTCATTTAAGATAAGAAATACGTTCAAATTACTAGAAAGAGTGAAATTCAAGAATAATCAGGAAGAAGAAGCAAAGGTTAATTTCTCATCCACTGCCCAGAAGCAGTGTCACTGCAAATCTCCTTTCTGTGAACACTTTCCTTGCTATATTTCCTTGAACCTTTTACAGCTCAATAATCCCTAATTCTGACATTCTTGTGCCAGACCCGTCACCATATTAAACCTAGGGACTTCATGGGAAACTTTTAAAAAAGTAAAAAAACCTCATCTAAGAGGCTCAGAAAAGACTCTGTTCAAGCAGGACCCCTACTTTTAAATATATTTTGAGAGGGAGATGCTTAACTCCCTTAAAGGGGGAATGCTAGGAGGGGAATCTTCCATTTGTTGGTTGGTGTCACTGATAAAGGACACTGCCTAAAATCCTGAGGAGGTGCTGAAACATCATCGCTAACATGTTAACAAGGGGCGGCACTAGAGGTATCAGAAAGCTTTCCCAAGGTTCACAGCATCATGGGAATAACGTGCATTTCCCAATCTGATTATATAAATCACTTACTTTGGCTGGGAGGGAAAAAGAGAAAGGAGGAGAAAGGGAGAGAAAGCAATCATCTGTGGACTGGTTGGACTTTTGAAACTTTTTCTTTGATGTCACACAGCAGCACATGTGACTTGCATTGCTTTTGCATGCAAGATTAATGTCCAAGAGACTCTGGGCAGCACCATCATGCTGAGTAGAATGTAAAGTGTCACAGATCACACCTGGCCATGCTTCTTTGTCAGGAATATGTTGAAGGGGAAGGTATTGATCAAACAGTAATAACATCCTCCAATTCTAGGCTACAACAGCTCTTAATAACAGAGCACCTATGTCCATAGTTGAATGAACGTTAAACAAGTGTTTATGGAGAGAGCATGCAGACATACAGTAATTCCCAAATAATATGGAACCTAATCTGCAACTGTCTTATTACCATCCCCTTTCCATTACTTATGGACATTATAATTGTTAAAAAAAAAAAAAAAGCAAAGAAAAAAGTTTCCTTTGGTGCTGTTGGAAATTATTGGTATGTTAACAATTTAATCAAGTCCTGCCCTGGTCCTTTGGGGCCAGGCAATCAATGGGTTAAGTTAGATCACTAACGTGTGTTCTCTGACCCTGGAATGCTTCATGAAATGTACTCATTACTGATTGAGCAAGAGAATGAATAGTTGTGAGTTTCAGCTTAAGCGCTGATGGGATTGTGTGTAAGCCCTAACGTGGTCGAGGTATTTAAATTTTGATTTTTGTAATGGGCTCTGACATGTTTCATTTCCTCCGAGGGAACACTCGAGACCTCTGAAAGTAAATGTTGCTAAAAAGTCATCAAGGCAGAATATTAAAATGCCATCAAATGAAAATTTCACTAATGCAATCCTGCTAGAGCTCCAGGTACTGGAGCGAAAAGGGAAGTGTCAGAGGTCCCGGTTCTTTTAGCGAAACATGATTTGTTCCTCTTCACTGACTGTTTCTCCAAATAAATTATTTAAAGTCTTATTTCTTCTTTCTCTTGGGCCTCTTAAAGTTCCACTATGCTGAGAGGTGGTGGAAGAAGCAGTAGAGGGAGACAGAGGGGGCGTCGCTAGAAATTCAGCAAATGGTTGTAGGATGAGGATCTTTCCTTTTTCATCCTGTTTCCTGGATTCCACAAAAGCTGTCCAAGTGCTTGGTCGGATGAGAGAGTAAGAATCTTCAATTAACATCTTAGGGCTGAAATTTCCCTAATAAGATGTACTCAAAATTCCAATGGTATAGCAGAGCAATTGGAGGAGGTGAGATCATCAGAGAATATTCATTCAGTGATGCGGAGAGCATTAAGGTTTAGGAGAAGATACTATTATTTTCCTGAAGATGTGCTTATCTAAACATATTTTCCATTTTTCATAATATTTGAGTTTTAGGTAACTTTTGTCTTTAGGGATTTGTGGGAGAGGCAAAACAAAATTAAACTCTCTATTTTTTCTGCACAAAGCATTTCGTAGAAAGGATTGCCCTATGAGAGTGGTAATTCTTCTCCATTGGATTTAATTAGCAATGTTTTTTTGATGAGCATAATGCTAGATAAAATATATTTTCCTCTGCTGCTTATATTCTATTATATATTTATATTCTGAGATAACTTCTTATATTGGTCATTTCCTGGAAATGGAGAAATGTGGATTTACCTAAACTCGGTTTATGGCAAGATTTCCCTAAGTATAACAGGTACTTATATCTTATCTTTGGGTTAGGCTCAACCCATAATTTCCGTATTTCTCATGCTGGCTGGCAGGATTTGTGCCAACTAACATCTGGTCTTCTATTAACTCAGCTTGACACCTATAGCTCTCTCCGTCTAACCCATAAGGATGAATAAATTACTTTAGTGAACCTGTTGTGTGAAACAGCAGGTCTACCTTTGGGAATCAAATTTCTATTCTGTATTGGTGTAAGAGCAGAATTGTAAGTGTCCAGAACCAGAGCTATCAGCTATCCTCCCCAGGGCTGGAATCTTGAGTTGGTTTTCTAATTCTGTTGGAAAAGAAAGTTTTACCAATGAATATTTTTTCATCAAAAGATGATGTATTTTCATGTGTAAGAGTGTAATCTCTACCCTTAGATTGTCTGGATTCAATTTCCAGCTTGTTCTTTCTAGCTTGAGACCCTGAGAAAATCTAAACCTCTAAGCCTCAGGTCCTGTAAAATGGGTAGTGATAACATTTGCCTCCTTGGTTTGTTGTGACAATTAAATGAGGTCTCTATAAAGTGTTAGTACAGTTGTGAATACGTAGCTAGCCCTCAATAAATGTCAACTTACTAGTCAGAGTTCACTTCAAATTTTCTGAAGACAAAATGCCACAAGTAAGACCCCACATCTCTGGAAAGTGCTATTTAAAGTTCTGGGTAAACACTTCAACTAAATATTTGCAATCCCAATGCAATGACTTTCAAGGAGAGAGGGAAGAGGTCACTGGGGGAGTCTCCAGACACAAGATGTCCATTCACAATGATATCAGATGCACTGCGGGAAAGTAGCAGAATTTACAAGGCATTGTGGTTAATATTTTTGAGATGGTTCATCGCCAAACATGATGTTTTGTGCCTAAGTCAGAGATAAAGGATACCCTGATCTGCACCTCTCACTGTGTCTTCAGATTCGAGGAATTTAGGTTGAGATGATTGCTCAGACAACTAACGCTTGCAAATTGCCAATCTTCCAATTAATAGAAAACAGTATCTTTTCACCTACTTTTGAGAAAACTCTCTCAAAATTCAGTTTTGAAGTAATTTACCAAAAATGATGTGGTTTTATGAATCTTTGAGAAGTTCTAAGAATATTAATATTATCCTCATGGTATAGATTCCATGTATTTGCTGCTTTAAACATGGCAGTTAGCATAAAGCTGTCTACTTACATCGTATTTTCAAAGAAAAAAAAAAGTATTTAATTATATGAGGCCAAATAATTGTGCTAATTAGAAATCATTGTAGTGAGTACTTACTGAACATCTACTATGTTTGTACATCTTGCTGTATGAGGCTGGACAGCATTTCTACTTTGTGTTTAATTGCATGTACCTGACAGTACTTTGTGGATCTTCCTTGAAAAGGACCTTTAATGTGCCCTCCTCACTGACTCTAGCCATTTCTCTACTGTGAGGATTTGTTACCTGTGTATATCAGTTTAGCACATATTATTTGGGCTGACAACACCTGAGTATTACTAACGTAACACCTTAATTATCAGAAAGCATGAAGTTCTTAACATATTTACTTGGATTTCATGACAATCAACCCAGGTCTTCCTTTTTTCATGGCTTCAGGAAAATATTTTCATTTCTCCAGCTGATTTAAAATGGAAGAGAAAGAAGAGAGAATTGAAGCAGTGGATGTGGATTTCCACAGCTCTCTGGCACTTAGTCACAAACTATATGGAAATCACTGGACACTGTCTCATTATTCAACTATTGGAAATTCAGGGAGGTTCAATGAGGTACCAGAGCAGGTCGTGAGGAATGGTAAGCTCTAACTTAGACAACCTTAAAGACTCAGGATATTTCCCTGATCAAGACTTGATAGGAAACTGAGTGTTGGTATTGACATAGCTAAAGAAAGTCTGTCATTGAGGAGCCCTGCAATCAAAGAGAAGAGCAAGTGAGAGAAGCAATCTTTGGCTGTGGTCTCTAGGTAATGCAGAAGAGAGGGTGCCTTGGCTCTTGAAAACAAGTGTCAGTAAAGAGGTACTATAATTTCAAATTGCGTGGCACAAAGCATTATGATCAAACAGCTACTTCCTCTTGTTCTAATCCCATGATCTCCAAGCAATAACCCTCTGATTAAAAGCTTTTTGTGTGCATCTATCCACTGAGAGATAATATTCTCATTTTACTTTATAGTTATGAGTCTGCATGGGAATTAACGAATTGGCATTCTGATTTTATTCATCAGTCTTGTATGCATTTGTTTAGCATAACTTAGTACACTGGAGGCCAGGCATGCCTGAGCATGCTAAGGAAATCGAATTATTTTCATGACTACAAAACTGAAAACTTAGTAACACATCAAAATACTGTAACTGATTGCAACCCAACCACTGTTTCTCTGAATCAAGAAATGGAATGAATTCTCTGATGCAGTTTTTTGTACTACACGATGCAAGCATTGTCAAATAGACAGCTTCTAAGAACAATGCCCACTAGTCCTTGATTCAAGTTAGTACATAATGGATAACCTTTGACTTTAATAGTTTTATTTATTTATTTATTATTATTATTATTATTGGACATGGGGAGTTGTAAGGTTTAAATTATCTATGTGTGTGTGTGTTACAATGAATCAAATAATCTGAGAATTCATTCATTTTAGTGTTCTGACATTCCAACTTCGCAAAAAAAAAAAAAAAAAAAATTAAGGGAAGCTGTTGTAAGAACAGTATTTTCCAAAGGAGCACTTCCATATCAGATGGATATAGGACAAGTTAAATTTCTTCTCTGGGTGGGTAATTTTTCTTGTTCAGTTTAAGAGATTATTTTTCTTCCAATGATATGAAAACATATTCTTCATCTCCTAGATAAAATATCTATGAGAAGCAAGAATAAACGAAACAAATCATTTACATTGTGAGAAATCATATATTCTGTGATGTGGAAATTTTGCTGTGCTAATTGTCTCATTAGATTTCTTGGGACAAAAGTAAGCACACTGAGTAAGATGCATTGATTTGACTAAACAGCAAAATGCATAGGCATCTAATATACTTCTCTCAGTAGAAGTATAGTCTTGAATAAGCAATGGGTGAATAAATGGACTTGCTAAAGAGAAAAATCTTTCTAAATAGCAGGAAATAAACAGTGTAGTAGTAGATGAACCTCATCAGTTTACAGGTTTAGGTTAGATAATCCCTCCAAGTTCAAGTCTTATCCGAATTGCTTCAATTAGGTGTCTGGTATAAGAAATTTTGTAAGGTTTTCTGAGTTCATTATTCTGAGAAGAAATACTAGAACAATATTTAATAGAATGGCATATAAATGGCAGATCACAGTCAAGTAGACTTTTGAGTGTGGTTTATTTTACTTAGCAAAACACATTTCAAAGAAATCCATGTTGGTGTATTCCTTTTTATTGTTCAGTCCATTGTTTATGGGTATTTGGGATTTTTCTAGTTTGGGGCTCTTATAAATAAAGTTGCTATGAATATTCATGTACAAATCTTTGTGTGGGCATGTATTTTCATTGCTCTTGAGAATCTAACCTAAAATTGGCACTATAGGGATCTATGATATATTTATATAAATATACATATAAATATATGCATATTAGAGAATTTGTTCGTTTACAGAGAAATCATGCAGAAAATAGAGTTCCCATATATGCCCCAATGTATTAACAATTTGCATTAGTATGGTACATTCGTTACAATTCATGGAAGGATACTATTATAATTGTACTATTAACTATAATCCATGGTTTAAGGTTCACTGTTTGTATTGTACCTGTGTATGCTTTCTAAAAAAATTTATTCTAAGAACATATATACAACCTAATATTTGCCCTTTAACTACATTCAAATATGTAATTCAGTGATGTTAATTACATTCACAATGTTGTGCTACCATCACCAAGATCCATTACCAAAACTTTTCCAAAACTCCAAATAGAAATTATGTACCAATTAAGCATTAACTCCCCTTTCCTTGGCCCCACTTTGGCCTCTGTTAAACTGTGCTCTAGCTTCTGACTCTGTAAATTTGCTTAGTCTACTTATTTCATATTTGAGATCATATAATATGTGTCCTTTAGTATCTGGCTTATTTCACTTAGCATGATGTGTTCAGGGTTGATCCATGATGCCACATGTATCAGAATTTTATTCCTTTACATTGCTGAATAATACCCCACTGCAAGAATATATCTCATTTTGTTTATGTATTCATCTGTTGATGGACATCTGAGGTGCTTCTATCTTTGGGCTATTGTGAATAATGCCACTGTGAGCATTGGCATACAAATATCTGTTGGAGTCCCTGCTTTTCAATTCTAGAAGTGGGATTGTTGGGTTGTATGGTAATTCCATAATTAACTTTCTTTTTTTAAATATATTTTTTATTTTTTTTAAAAGATAATTAGATTATATAAATGTTACATAAAAAATAAAGGGGATTCCCATATGCCCCACTCCCTACACCTCCCACATTTTCCCACATTAACGGCATCCTTCATTAGTGTGGTACATTCATTACAATTGATGAACACATTTGGAGCATTGCCAATTAGCATGGATTATAGTTTACATTGTAGTCTACGCTCATTCCCACACATTTCTGTAGGTTATGGCAAGATATATAATGGCCTGTATCTGTCATTGCAATGTCATTCAGGACAATTCCCAAGTCCCGAAAATGCCCCTATATTACACCTGTTTTTCCCTCTCCCTGCCCTCAGAACCTCCAGTGGCCACTGCCTCTACATCAATGATAGAAGTTCTTCCATTGCTAGAATCACAATAAGTCTATAATAGAATACCAGTAAGTTTACTTTGGTCCATAGTTCATTCCTCGATCCAGAGTATTCTGGAATGGTGATGCCCACTCCAATTCTAATTGAGAAGGGGCTTTGATCCCATAAAGCAGATGGATGGGATTCACTTGCTTGCAGTTGTAGACTCTCTCTGTTCCTTCGTGTGTTAGTCAGGCAAAGGGTGCTGATGCAAAATACCAGAAATCAGTTGGTTTTTATAAAGGGTATTTATTTGGGGTAGAAGCTTACGGTTACCAGCCATAAAGCACAAGTTACCTTCCTCACCAAAGTCAATGGCCACGTGTAACCGTTGGGGAATTTGATGTAATTATGAATTCCAAAAATATAATTGGATCATGCCTGTAATCTGATCTGTTAATCTGGGCATGATTGAATTATGATTAGGGCGTTGACTGGGCCATGTCAGTCAGTAGGGCGTTGAGCCCCACCCCCTGGTGGGTGGGGAATTGAATGTAAAAAGGCAAGGCAAAGAACAGAGG